>OZ010798.1:359734954-359911954 GCA_963932465.1 Maratus speciosus | reverse complement strand
GGAAAATAAAAAGTAAGAAGTGCAAGAAAGATGCAAATCAAGATGCAAATCAAATGATAATAATGAAAAATTGAATTACACGTAATGCAGACGTTCTTTGCAAACTACTCCAAAAAAGAGGAAGTATAATTGGCTTCGTTGCATCATGTGTTTAAATGTAGTTATACATAAAGATTGTACTTTTTCGACACTTTTTCTGTAGACTGTAGTCGAAAAAACAGGTCTCTTAACCCATTCGGGACCATAGGTACATGTAAGCACATTCATAAAGAGCTTACAAAATTTGTTTTTGGCACCCGTAAAAAAGAAAAGTAATATTTGATTTGTTTAATTAGAGCATTTTCATGATTATTTAAGAAAAGGTAACTTCTTTTAAAAAAAGTGGTACCAACCGAATACCAATTATTAATTTGAATCTACTAATGAGTTTCATTGTACTCATTTAGTTTCATTTTGTTATTACATCATTAATTATAGTCCAGATATGTATTTTGTCTTTAATATTTTTCTTTATAATTTCATTCTGTTCTTATTACAAGCGCAGCATAACTACCGCACAAGTGAGGCGTCTCAAACTCAATGTACGGGTAACGCGCCGCAGTGTAATGTTTTAGAAAAAAATTGTTAAAAAATATTAATGACTTGTTTTGAATTTTTTGTCGCAATACACGCATTGTATATTTAAAATTAAATAGCATGGTATGATTTTTTTTATTTTATGTCCACCATGGGACTTTATACACAAATTCAAAGAAATGTTCGGCATAAATCCCGGAATTACCCTAATGATATAATTTTATGATGAAATAAAACGAAGATTACTATTTGAAAGTTATTTTCTATTGAATTTTATTCTAACTTCGTTTATCAAACAATTATTAGTGATATAAAAAAATATATAATAACAGTTAATATCTTATAATACTGCAAAATTGTCGCTTCCTATAGTACATGTAATATTCGTAATGCGTTTATTAAATCTTCCCAGTATAAAAAGAAATTTTAAAACTGTTTAGATCTACCAAATTTAGGAAAAATATATTCAAATTTTTTTACAGGCGTCATAAGTATTTTTTTTTTGATAAATTTCTTTTTATAATAAAACAGGGTGACAAATTATATTTATTCTGCTATAAACAAATTATGTTGAAAAATATGCGTGAGCTGATACTTACTTTCTATTATGTAAAATATTCCAGAGAAATAAAACCAGAAAAGACAGATTATATCGAAGCAACTGAAAAAGTTTGACCTTAATATACTTTGGAGACATTAATATACTTTGGAGGCTACGATTAACTTGTCAGTATCAATAAAAGATAGCTAACATGCAACAAAATTTTAAACTTTTTCAGGAATAATATTTTGTCATAGATTATGTAAAAGTAAACATAATAAGTGTTTAAATAAATAATTTAAAACTTTGAAATACATATGAACACCTCAATGTATATTGGTAAATTAGATTTTGAAATAGCTTTCATTTAGCCGTAGACAGAACAAAAAACGAAAAGAAAATCAAGGAAGTAAAACGGAATGGGTTAAAAATTCTTATTTAAATTATTAAATGGTACTGAAACGAGGTAAAAAGAATATACCATAAATGGTTGGAATACATTGGTAATAAATTAAAAATTTGCCTCTGTCTTAGTTTTCACATCAAGTAGTTCACGTTATTATATGTTAAATTTTTGTTTCGTATATAACGAAATTCCTAATTTGAAATTTCATGAATAATTTATGTATATTATAATTGTATTCTGTGTTTTTACTTGATATCTATTCTTCCGAGAATATTGAAAATTTTTAGATTAAACTAACATCATTATTCGCATGAAACCGAGGATGCTATAATAACATTCAAAAATTTTAATTTTACGTTAGACACCGAGAGTTTAAATTTTCGGTAATTATGAATAAAATGTCTGTAGTGGCAACAAATACATTCTACGTTGTTGTGAAACAAGACGAAAAATAATGAGATTATTATGCATTTTTCACGCGATTTTCTCTTTAAAATTGAAAAGAAAAAAAAAACTATTTTCTTTATGAATAGAAGATAGATTGCAATTATCGTTTTTTGAGCTTGTGAACAGATATCTTCATGTGGATCATTTGATTAATTGATTTAATGGCTTTATAATTTACTTACTCTTTATATAATACTAGCAGTTAACCGTGACGTCGTTCACGTAGCATTAAAACAAAAAAAAAATGTCAATTGAATTCACTATGAAAATATTGAAATTTTGAAATATTAATAAACCTATTTGTTTAAAATAAATAAGAATTAGCCTATGTTCTTTTCCGGGCTATAATCTATCTATACGCAAAGATACAAAGACATTAACTCATCCGTTTTGATGCTGACTTTATTCAAACATTCAGACACACATTCGCCTTTATAATATTTTAAGGATTTTATAACAGATATTTAAAAAATATTCATGTGACTTAGTTCCACATTTACATAATTATTAAGAAAATCTGAATGATTGCAATATTATTGTTCCGTATTAAATATAAATTTCGGAATTTGTAGAAAATGTGGCTGAATGGCTTCTGATACAACATGAATCTATTGCAAACTATTTAGTTCTTGTACCAATACTAATGGTGCATATAAATAAAGGCATATATATATAATTGGATGGTAAGTTTTATGCCACGTATCTTGAATGAAGACTCTACTTTGCTCTGTGTTTGTGCATTTTATTTGGCTGAAAAACAATTCTTGGCTGCCGAATTGGTAAATGTGCATACCGCCTTTAGAAGCGTCGTTGAAAACTGTTTTCAAGGATCCTAAAAGTGGAAAATTTTCCGAGGATAAGACGAAATCAGTTAAAGAAATTCATGTATTTTAATTCTTAAAACTGAAACATTTCCGTATTAGTGCGCCGAAATTGTAATTTTTTGCCACTCTTCATTGGACGAAATTCTTGTGACAAATGACGTCACATTTGAAACAAACATCATTAAAATCACACAGAGAGTAAACAACAACGTTTCTCTATAATTTAGAGTATCTTTATAAAAGAGTGGAGAATATTTATAATTTAGGGTTAGCAATCATTTCGTCGACAAATCATTTCATCAACATATCCTTTTCGTACAAGGTACACATCGTCTACATATAATTTCGTCAACAGGTACACTTTGTTTAGAGTGTCTCTATATAAAAATATAACATATTCACAGGATGTATGCTCAGATTGGAAGTTTTTGTTCGACCCTTAGTAAACGCCTTAAAAAAATGGCGATGCTTGTGACTGAATGAGTTTGCCTTGTATGTTAGAAAGATTGTTAGCTTGGTGATAATGGCAGGCACGGCAAGTTCAAGTTAAAGGCAATCTTCTTAAGTTTCTCTGTTAAATTTTCAGCTCATTTTACTCAAACACACGAAGCTAAAATGCGTGGAACCCGATTATGAAAAATAAATCCCAGTTTTCGTACTGAATTTGAATGAGAATTTCACCTAATTAGTCAGCTACATGCAGGTTGGCTTCATTGATAGTGATTTATTTTTGACCATCAAATTTGGCGATACTTCACCAATTCTCGTCAAGATTGTCAAGAATTTGACTCTCGCGAATATGACTATGTAGTTTTGAGCGTGTAGCAACAAAAGTTACAACAATTATAGTAAATTTGCGAGAAATCTCATTGCTTAAAACTCAGAAATGAAACATGATTATGGAAAAATCAACCAACCTAAATCTCAGCCATTTTTAAAGATTGTATTAAAACAAAAATCATTGTATCAAGATCGAACATTTACGGGTAAAAAAAATTTCGGATTTCTAATTTTATAACATCTTTAAGTGACGGCATTATGAAAGTAATTTCAAAGGAAGGCGAAAAAATTCTTACTAAAAGAAATCTCATAACTATATTTCATTTGGTGTATATATAATTTGAAACGCCCATTTTTTTATATTTCTTTTATTAAGTTATTTAATTTTTATGTAATGGACTTGCTAACTTTATTGCTTTTTATATTCCGCTTACATAAGAGTTTTACAATCTTTACAAAATAAATTTTAATATCCCGATATAACAATAGAAATTTTAACATTTTAGAGTGGACATAACATTGGAGTAGCACAGTTGAAGTTCATTCCAACAGGGCAAAAAATGTCCAGACCAGGAATCAAACATGGATACTTGGTGTGCCGTGCCAATGCTTTACCTGTTAAGCTATCCGGACGATACCCGGCTGACATGATTCACTCTTATTTGTTTGACATGGCTGCAAACTGCAGGAGTGAATTATGTCTGCCATGTATCATCCGGATAGTTTAACAGATAAAATATTGGCACGGCACGCTATATATCCAGGCTCGATTCCTGGTCTGAAGATTTTTTACTTTGTTGGAATAAACTTAAATTGTGCTACTCCAGCCTTGAATATGATTTAATCCAATTGAAAAAAAATATCCGTTCTCTTCATTATGAAATAAAATTTGGAAAGTTTGGAAAGTTCCACAAAGATCAATACGATTTGAAAGATTCACTGTTAGATAAGGCAGATTAAAGGAAACATACGGCATGTATTTGCAACTGTCGGAACTTTTAAACTGGTTCAACTGTTCCAATTGCTCTTGTATTCATTTTTAAACTGTTTCCAACCATTTAAACTATTTTTGGATTCATTTCCAAACTGTTCCAACTGTTGAACGCTTTATACCATTTAGCCTATTCACTAAATCTATCTCCAACACATAGACATAACATTCACTAGTTCTATCTCCAATTCTTCTGTAATCGCTAGGAGTTTTCGTGGTTTTCTTCGAACCTTGGAATTCCAAGCGTTCAAATTATATATACACCAAATGAAATATAGTTATGAGATTTCTTTTAGTAAGAATTTTTTCGCCTTCCTTTGAAATTACTTTCATAATGCCGTCACTTAAAGATGTTATAAAATTAGAAATCCGAAATTTTTTTTACCCGTAAATGTTCGATCTTGATACAATGATTTTTGTTTTAATACAATCTTTAAAAATGGCTGAGATTTAGGTTGGTTGATTTTTCCATAATCATGTTTCATTTCTGAGTTTTAAGCAATGAGATTTCTCGCAAATTTACTATAATTGTTGTAACTTTTGTTGCTACACGCTCAAAACTACATAGTCATATTCGCGAGAGTCAAATTCTTGACAATCTTGACGAGAATTGGTGAAGTATCGCCAAATTTGATGGTCAAAAATAAATCACTATCAATGAAGCCAACCTGCATGTAGCTGACTAATTAGGTGAAATTCTCATTCAAATTCAGTACGAAAACTGGGATTTATTTTTCATAATCGGGTTCCACGCATTTTAGCTTCGTGTGTTTGAGTAAAATGAGCTGAAAATTTAACAGAGAAACTTAAGAAGATTGCCTTTAACTTGAACTTGCCGTGCCTGCCATTATCACCAAGCTAACAATCTTTCTAACATACAAGGCAAACTCATTCAGTCACAAGCATCGCCATTTTTTTAAGGCGTTTACTAAGGGTCGAACAAAAACTTCCAATCTGAGCATACATCCTGTGAATATGTTATATTTTTATATAGAGACACTCTAAACAAAGTGTACCTGTTGACGAAATTATATGTAGACGATGTGTACCTTGTACGAAAAGGATATGTTGATGAAATGATTTGTCGACGAAATGATTGCTAACCCTAAATTATAAATATTCTCCACTCTTTTATAAAGATACTCTAAATTATAGAGAAACGTTGTTGTTTACTCTCTGTGTGATTTTAATGATGTTTGTTTCAAATGTGACGTCATTTGTCACAAGAATTTCGTCCAATGAAGAGTGGCAAAAAATTACAATTTCGGCGCACTAATACGGAAATGTTTCAGTTTTAAGAATTAAAATACATGAATTTCTTTAACTGATTTCGTCTTATCCTCGGAAAATTTTCCACTTTTAGGATCCTTGAAAACAGTTTTCAACGACGCTTCTAAAGGCGGTATGCACATTTACCAATTCGGCAGCCAAGAATTGTTTTTCAGCCAAATAAAATGCACAAACACAGAGCAAAGTAGAGTCTTCATTCAAGATACGTGGCATAAAACTTACCATCCAATTATATATATATGCCTTTATTTATATGCACCATTAGTATTGGTACAAGAACTAAATAGTTTGCAATAGATTCATGTTGTATCAGAAGCCATTCAGCCACATTTTCTACAAATTCCGAAATTTATATTTAATACGGAACAATAATATTGCAATCATTCAGATTTTCTTAATAATTATGTAAATGTGGAACTAAGTCACATGAATATTTTTTAAATATCTGTTATAAAATCCTTAAAATATTATAAAGGCGAATGTGTGTCTGAATGTTTGAATAAAGTCAGCATCAAAACGGATGAGTTAATGTCTTTGTATCTTTGCGTATAGATAGATTATAGCCCGGAAAAGAACATAGGCTAATTCTTATTTATTTTAAACAAATAGGTTTATTAATATTTCAAAATTTCAATATTTTCATAGTGAATTCAATTGACATTTTTTTTTTGTTTTAATGCTACGTGAACGACGTCACGGTTAACTGCTAGTATTATATAAAGAGTAAGTAAATTATAAAGCCATTAAATCAATTAATCAAATGATCCACATGAAGATATCTGTTCACAAGCTCAAAAAACGATAATTGCAATCTATCTTCTATTCATAAAGAAAATAGTTTTTTTTTTCTTTTCAATTTTAAAGAGAAAATCGCGTGAAAAATGCATAATAATCTCATTATTTTTCGTCTTGTTTCACAACAACGTAGAATGTATTTGTTGCCACTACAGACATTTTATTCATAATTACCGAAAATTTAAACTCTCGGTGTCTAACGTAAAATTAAAATTTTTGAATGTTATTATAGCATCCTCGGTTTCATGCGAATAATGATGTTAGTTTAATCTAAAAATTTTCAATATTCTCGGAAGAATAGATATCAAGTAAAAACACAGAATACAATTATAATATACATAAATTATTCATGAAATTTCAAATTAGGAATTTCGTTATATACGAAACAAAAATTTAACATATAATAACGTGAACTACTTGATGTGAAAACTAAGACAGAGGCAAATTTTTAATTTATTACCAATGTATTCCAACCATTTATGGTATATTCTTTTTACCTCGTTTCAGTACCATTTAATAATTTAAATAAGAATTTTTAACCCATTCCGTTTTACTTCCTTGATTTTCTTTTCGTTTTTTGTTCTGTCTACGGCTAAATGAAAGCTATTTCAAAATCTAATTTACCAATATACATTGAGGTGTTCATATGTATTTCAAAGTTTTAAATTATTTATTTAAACACTTATTATGTTTACTTTTACATAATCTATGACAAAATATTATTCCTGAAAAAGTTTAAAATTTTGTTGCATGTTAGCTATCTTTTATTGATACTGACAAGTTAATCGTAGCCTCCAAAGTATATTAATGTCTCCAAAGTATATTAAGGTCAAACTTTTTCAGTTGCTTCGATATAATCTGTCTTTTCTGGTTTTATTTCTCTGGAATATTTTACATAATAGAAAGTAAGTATCAGCTCACGCATATTTTTCAACATAATTTGTTTATAGCAGAATAAATATAATTTGTCACCCTGTTTTATTATAAAAAGAAATTTATCAAAAAAAAAATACTTATGACGCCTGTAAAAAAATTTGAATATATTTTTCCTAAATTTGGTAGATCTAAACAGTTTTAAAATTTCTTTTTATACTGGGAAGATTTAATAAACGCATTACGAATATTACATGTACTATAGGAAGCGACAATTTTGCAGTATTATAAGATATTAACTGTTATTATATATTTTTTTATATCACTAATAATTGTTTGATAAACGAAGTTAGAATAAAATTCAATAGAAAATAACTTTCAAATAGTAATCTTCGTTTTATTTCATCATAAAATTATATCATTAGGGTAATTCCGGGATTTATGCCGAACATTTCTTTGAATTTGTGTATAAAGTCCCATGGTGGACATAAAATAAAAAAAATCATACCATGCTATTTAATTTTAAATATACAATGCGTGTATTGCGACAAAAAATTCAAAACAAGTCATTAATATTTTTTAACAATTTTTTTCTAAAACATTACACTGCGGCGCGTTACCCGTACATTGAGTTTGAGACGCCTCACTTGTGCGGTAGTTATGCTGCGCTTGTAATAAGAACAGAATGAAATTATAAAGAAAAATATTAAAGACAAAATACATATCTGGACTATAATTAATGATGTAATAACAAAATGAAACTAAATGAGTACAATGAAACTCATTAGTAGATTCAAATTAATAATTGGTATTCGGTTGGTACCACTTTTTTAAAAGAAGTTACCTTTTCTTAAATAATCATGAAAATGCTCTAATTAAACAAATCAAATATTACTTTTCTTTTTTACGGGTGCCAAAAACAAATTTTGTAAGCTCTTTATGAATGTGCTTACATGTACCTATGGTCCCGAATGGGTTAAGAGACCTGTTTTTTCGACTACAGTCTACAGAAAAAGTGTCGAAAAAGTACAATCTTTATGTATAACTACATTTAAACACATGATGCAACGAAGCCAATTATACTTCCTCTTTTTTGGAGTAGTTTGCAAAGAACGTCTGCATTACGTGTAATTCAATTTTTCATTATTATCATTTTGATTTGCATCTTGATTTGCATCTTTCTTGCACTTCTTACTTTTTATTTTCCCCTTATTCTTCTTTGGTTTAAGTAAACTTGATAACATGCCTAACATGGTTAGTCTGTGCAAAAAGAAAGGTAAAGTTAATAACACTTAATCATCCCGTACAAAAGAAACTGCGGTATGTATACCGGAATAGCACTGCGACATGTTTCCCATTTTGCATGCTGCAGACGTCGGCCATCACAGTTACCTGCCATCGCTATGGGAAATGGCGTAACCATACACACAGTACTCTATACAAACGCTACACTACGCTAGTTTTGACTTCGAAATCATGCATGCATTTAGTAATTAGTGTATGAAAAGTATTTAAACATAATGTGTTTAAAAGTTTGGAAAGTGAAATCATGCACTTACGTCAAATTAAGGATTGTACTTCTACAAGTAAACATCGAAATGGATTCACGCTATACACTGGTTAAAATAATCTCATTGCGCACCTATACTGTGCGTTTGATGACCATCTATCGATAATTACAAGAAATACGAGGGGTGCGGCATCTATCCCGTATGCGGCGACTCTCCCGGAGTTGCCCTACTTAATGCGAATATAGGTATTCGAAAATAGTGGTACTCAAAATACAGGATATTTGGCAAGTATTTAAAATCTTACGTTAATATATTTCAGAAAGAAAAGTTAAAAAAAAAATTATTACTATTACTATTTTTTTAAGAATATTTGCATAAAAACGGTGGTGTCCAGTGAATGAAAATAACAGGTGTATCACTTCAAAAAATCTTAAAAAGGTAAAGAAATGGTATAATTAAATGCAATTTTTGCTAAAGAGAATATAGACACATTTTTTTTTTTTTATGCCTTAAAATATTTTAATTAGGAGTTTTGCCCCAGTTACCATTTTAGCCTGGTAACAAATAAAAAATAGAACAAATTATCATGTGTACGACTACGTGTTAAACTAAGGAAATCCCACAGATGAAAGTAGTAGTTCTTTAATTCGCTTATTAAAATAGCAAAATAACACTCTATAATAATTAGTTAAATTAAAATCAGTAAAACAAAAGAAAAATTAAAAGATGACGATAAAAATCGAAGCAAATATAGACCTCGAAGTGGTCGTTTTTTTTACCGCCACTATTTACTTACGAAAATTTTCGTGTTAGATTTTTATCTTTCAAATGTTATATGAAATTTGCTTCATGATATGCTTTTTCTAATGATATTTTAAAGGCATAAAATCTTTATATATATATACCGGGTGTCCCAAAAAGGACTGACGGATTTTAAAATTCAATAACTTCCAAACGGTGACAGATATTAAAAAAATTCTTGCAGGAGGGTTATGCATAAAGTCAAAAGTTTTTTTACAGTGATTTTCGATTTTAGTTCGAATTACAAACAATAGATGGCGCTGTAAGCAATAGTGGCTAAATACAGGCTCGATTTTTGGTCCTTTCTGTTGTTCCATGCAGAAAAAGGAGATGGAAATGTATCCGGGCCACGAAGTACCAAAAATCGAGCCTGAATTTAGCCTCTATTGATCGCAGCGCCATCTATTGTTTGTAATTCGAACTAAAATCGAAAATCACTGTAAAAATACTTTTGACTTTATGCATCACCCTCCTGCAAGAATTTTTTAAATATCTGTCACCGTTTGGAAGTTATTGAATTTTAAAATCAATCAGTCCTTTTGGGGACACCTGGTATATTTAATAAAGGGATTCTGTCAAAATCTTTATTTTCTATGATACACAGTAAAACTTTTGATGTCGTTTCTAAATTAGACATCGTATCGTGTAAAGTTTATTTACAGGACCGCGTCAGAAATTTGAATATATTGTCTACTGCAAGTGCAAATGAGCGATATCGGCAGCAAGTTATTCAAAAAATATGTGAGTTAGGGCCTTGAATCCGGTCAAATAACTCGATTTTACTCCTCCTGACCATCAACTCGGACAGATCGAATTGGCGCTGCTGTTGTTGGGAGTCGGGTTGGCTCCAGACTGGATTGTTTAGAGTTCGGTTTAGGAACCATTTTATTTCAAAAGAAAGTCCTCAATATTGTTTCAGAAAAAAAGTATATAATTGGGTATATATATATATATTAGTTTGCAACGAAAGTTTTCCGCGAACCACTACATAATACTAATTACAATATACATAATTAACTGTAATTTTATATATAACCACCATTCCGCCAAATCGTCACAGTGTCATATGATACAACATTACAGTCTGTTTCAAAAGTATAAGACCACAACATATTTTGCTATTTAGGTAATTAAACAAATATTTCAATCAAAATAAAGAATATTTTATGTTAGTACATCAAATTTTTAGTAAAATGTAGCAACTTACACAAATGAAATTATTTCTGAAAAAATAACACATGAATCTCTCTATTCTAAAAAAAAGTAACTACCGCTGTCACCGCCGCCGGTTTTGAATTTTTTGTGACCGGAGGTCTTTCTTCGTTAATATTAGGAAAAGTAATGCATACAAAAATATGAAAATCGGTAGTATTATACAGAAATGTTTGATAAACACGCTGATGCAGACAGTTTTCAGATCGAAGAATTATTTTAAGAGATATTTAATTCTAAAGTTGGACAAAATCGTTCCACTAAAAAAGTTTTATAGGAGCAAAAACTGTTCATAGGTATTTAATCATTTTTAGATCATTTTATGCGTTAGAATTTGCCCGAGTGCAGATTGCATTAATTTTTTTATTTTGACTAATTTTTTGAGGTTTTATTTCTATTTTAAATTCAGATTTTCAGCATTTCTAGAGATATTTTTAACAGACTAGGAGGCTCGGCCCCCTACGAGCTACGCTCGCCAACCCCCGTCCAGACACCGCAGACTCTAAATGCATGCTAATGTGATCGGCTTTAAAAAGATTTCGAAAGATTGAATTATAATTTAAAAAACAGTGGCGATCTCCCTATAAACAGATTTCTATTCATTTCTCTTTGATTGGGGAAATTTTAACGCCAAATCAGCTGCGGTACTAGTTGATTATCCCTTCGACTAATTTCGCCGAATTATATAAATCGCCAAACCACTTGCCAAATTATACAAATTGACATAATTTTTATTTTAAATAACGAAAGAACAAATAAATTAGTACAACATTAATAAAAATACAAATAAAACGTCGAAATAAAAATAACTTGATGACGTAGACACGTGTAACAACATTTCAAAATAAGCTAGTATAAAAGGAATTAAGTAAACAGAATCTTTGTCTCCCGGTATTTTTTAACAAAGCGAAAAGAAAGTTCTTTTAAATGAGACATTTTAAATTAATCGTTTTTAATCTGACGTAATTTTGACCAAATTATTCTTTATCTTTCTAATATTCACGTGAAATTGCTTGTGTTAGAAATGAAATATTATTTGCGCTTTCCTAAGAAAAATAGTTGAAAAGTATCCGCTCAAAATATCAAATAAATGTCTAGCGCAATTTCTAAATTTAAACCGTTTTGCAATATTATTTTGTGTTCGTTTTATGTAATAACTGTAATGTGATGTAAATATGACGTAATTTCTCCTATTTAAGACTTAATAAATTTATTAACATGCGTTAGCATGTTAATAAATTTATTGCTTTACAAATTCCTTTCTCTCTTAAAATTCACATGTAATTATAGTTTTTATGACATAATTTTCAATAAGTTCCTGCTTTTTGTACATAATTATTTAATTCTAATTCCAATGTTTTTTTCTGTTTATAATAGTCACGTGTAAATAAATTTTTAATTTATTACACGTATAAATATTTTTTTTTTTTTTTGAAGCAAACATTATTGTTTCCGCTGTTTATACAGTTGGCAACAGTTTAAATTAATATCACTTTCTAAAATCTGTAAAAAATATCTCAAAAAATGCTGAAAATTTGAATTTAAAATAGAAATAAAACCTCAAAAAATGAGTCAAAATAAAAAAATTAATGCAATCTGCACTCCGGCAAATTCTAACGCATAAAATTATCTAAAAATGATTACACTGCTATGTATAGTTTTTGCTGCTATAAAATTTTTTTTGTGAAACGATTTTGTCCAACTTTAGCATTAAATATCTCTTAAAATAATTCTTCGATTTGAAAACTGTCTGCATCAGCGTGTTTATCAAACATTTCTGTATAAAACCACCGATTTTCATATTTTTGTATGCATTATGTTTCTTAATATTAACGAAGAAAGACCTCCGGTCACAAAAAATTCAAAACCGGCGGCGGCGGCGGTGACAGCGGTAGTTATTTTTTTTTAGAATAGAGAGATTTTAGAAAGTGATATTAATTTAAACTGTTGCCAACTGTATAAACAGCGGAAGCAATAAT
Source organism: Maratus speciosus (assembly GCA_963932465.1). Classification (NCBI taxonomy): domain Eukaryota; kingdom Metazoa; phylum Arthropoda; class Arachnida; order Araneae; family Salticidae; genus Maratus; species Maratus speciosus. Next base: position 359,898,928 of record OZ010798.1, on the reverse strand, counting down.
GTTTGCTTCAAAAAAAATATTTATACGTGTAAATAAATTAAAAATTTATTTACACGTGACTATTATAAACAGAAAAAAACATTTGGAATTAGAATTAAATAATTATGTACAAAAAGCAGGAACGTATTAAAAATTATGTCATAAAAACTATAATTACATGTGAATTTTAAGAGAGAAAGGAATTTGTAAAGCAATAAATTTATTAACATGCTAACGCATGTTAATAAATTTATTAAGTCTTAAATAGGAGAAATTACGTCATATTTACGTCACATTACAGTTATTACATAAAATGAACACAAAATAATATTGCAAAACGGTTTAAATTTAGAAATTGCGCTAGACATTTATTTGATATTTTAAGAGGATACTTTTCAACTATTTTTGTTAGGAAAGCGCAAATAATATTTAATTTCTAACACAAGTATTTTCACGTGAATATTAAAAAGAGAAAGAATAGTTTGGTCAAAATTACGTCAGATTAAAAACGATTAATTTAAAATGTCTCATTTAAAAGAACTTTCTTTTCACTTTGTTAAAAAATACCAGGAGACAAAGACTCTGTTTACTTAATTCCTTTTATATTAGCTTATTTTGAAATGTTGTTACACGTGTCTACGTCATCAAGTTATTTTTATTTCGACATTTTATTTGTATTTTTATTAATGTTGTACTAAATTATTTGTTTTTTCGTTATTTAAAATAAAAATTATGTCAATTTGTATAATTTGGCGAGTGGTTTGGCGATTTATATAATTTGGCGAAATTGGTCGACGGGATAATCAAGTAGTACCGCAACGGATTTGGCGTTAAATTTCCCCAATCAAAGAGAAATGAATAGAAATCCGTTTATAGAGAGATCGCCACTGTTTTTTAAATTATAATTCAATCTTTCGAAATCTTTTTAAATCCGATCAAATTAGCGTGCATTTAGAGTCTACGGTGTCTGGACGGGGGTTGGCGAGCGTAGCTCGTAGGGGGCCGAGCCCCCTAGTATAACAAAAAAATCTCAAAAAGGACTGTTACAAAATTATAGGACCACCTGTGGTAAAGAACATTTTTCTCAAATTTAGAAAGATGTTTCTCCCCCATTTCTCAGAATAACTTCAAACACACAATTTGGCTTAGAGTTAATTATTTTTTCAAGGAACAATTCGAGAATGTTATCTTATTTCTCAATAATGGCCATTTCTAATCCATATGTTGAATGATATTGTTTGTTATTTTCATACACTTGGTGGGATAAATAACCCCACAAGTCTCCTATGTGGTTTAGGTCAGGGCTTCGACTTGGCCAAGGTAAAACATCAATCTTTTCTCTTTTAAGCCACTCTTTTGTTCATTTCGATGAATGACTGGGAGCGTTATCTTGTTGAAACTTCCATTTTGCACCTCCTAAAAGTGGTCCGAAGGATATCCGACTTCGAAATAGCATCCTTTGGTAACTGTCCGAGTTCCTTTTCCCTTCAACTCTTTGGCGATCGCATTTTCCTGCATATGTAAATGCGCCCCACACCATAACGGAACCTCTTTCCGTCTGCCTACAGAAGAGCTTGCGAGATCTTTGCCTTAAATCATGCCAGTAGTAATTATTGCCGTCTGGACCATCAAGATTGATTTTTTTTTTCGTATGAAAACAATATATTTCTCCATGCAGAGTTCCAGGACATGACACTTTTTGTCCACTTAAGACGAGCTTATTTGTGACATTTCAGTAGTAGTGCTTTACTTTTTAATCTGCGACGAATAACACCAGCATTAGATTTCAAACTTCGCCACACGGTTGCACATGATACCTTTTAAGTTACCTGTTGTGCTATTTTACGAGTCGACTGGTATTTTTTCGTTGCCAGTTTGACAATCCGCCTATTATCACGATCTGATAACTTCTTTTTACGTGTTGGAAAACGTCACAGTGTAAGTGATTTTATGTCCAACATCACCTCGCTTGTGAAATGACAATTTCCTCGTGAAATATGCAACGCGTTTTTTTTTAGTTGTGAAATATGTTCCAAGATGGCGACACTTCCCTGAGTTATGGTGGCGTAAGATCACAAACTAGCGAAGGATTGTGTAAAAGACTTTTGTTTCGAAAAGGCGACAACAGATCGCAGCACCACAGAACTTTTCTGATAGACTGATTTTAAATAGAACCTTTTTTGCTTGTTAAGCAGTCTGTATTGTTTCAAGTTTTTTTACTCTGTTTTAACTCTTGTGGGCCCCTTTTTACTTCTTCACTTGAAGGCCCGATTTTGTGAGGCCAGGACGCACGGTTTTTCGTGCGTTAACTCTTTGTCTTATGGAAGACTAAGGTCTCCTACTGGATTTCCAATGTCATTACTCTTATAGTATTCATATCTAACCCTTTTTACTTTATATTTTTTAGTGTGTGTGTGTTGAACCATGTAATCAAGATATTCAAGAATTAAATACCTTTTTTTCTCTACAAGTGCATCTGCATTATTCAAAGAAGATATTTTTCACGATTTACAATATCTACTCATTAAGTAAAAATTTATAGGCTGTTTTCACATGAAGGAAACCAGCGTATGTCTGCTTTACCAGAAAGGTAAGAAAATAAATTTCTATCTTTCATTATTAATGAAAAAACTTTTGGTATAATAATTTTATATTTATACTGGGTCCTTAGCTTCACGCTAATCGCGAACTCACCCTTTCTAGATATTTTAATAGATTATGAAGGCTGAGTTGAAGGGGAAAGTAAATAAATAAATAAATAAAAAAAAAAAAAAACCCAGTAATAAAAATTTGTTTATCTGATTGTGATAAAATGATGAACAAGATGCACATATGAGATATGAAATATTGAAATATATACATGAAAATAAAAATAAATGTGCATGAATAAATAACGATATATATAATATCGGAAAAAGAGTATTATTGTGAACGAATATTGATTGATTATTGTGAATAACTGATCATTTTATTTATATTTATGAATATATTCTAAGAAATTATTTTAAGAAAGTCACAAACTTCTTATAGTAAATGTATTTGTTATCAAAGAATTTATAAAACTTGAATAACACGCTATGTCTGCCACAAAAGAAATTACGGCAGTAGAGAAACTAAATGATAATAATTACAATCATTGGTGTTTCAAATTAGAAAATCTGTTAATTAAAGACGATTTATTCAAATATATAACAGAATCTCCACCTGCCACACCCGATGATACATATACTAAAAACGCGGCTAAGGCGAAAGCCATAATTTGTTTGTGCATTGAAAATACACAAATTGTGCACATCAGACATTTGACATCTCCCAAAGAAATTTGGGAAAGATTAAAAAGTGTTCACCAAAGGGCGAATTTATCATCCAAATTATTCCTTTTGAGGAAACTATATTCGCAAAGGCTCAATGAGGGCGGAGACTTAAATCTACATATCAACAATATTTTAACTATCCGCGACAAACTCGCTGCCATTGGAGAGCTCATAAATGATTCGCACATCGTGGCTCTTATGCTTTGCAGCTTGCCTCAGTCATATGCTCCTCTTATAACGAGCATGGAGGCTAGAGACGAAAAGGATCTAGACCTCGAGTTTGTAAAAAACAAACTCATCGACGAGTACTCTCATCGAATCGAATACAAAAACACCAGCACACGACCAAGGGACACAGCATATAAAATTATAAATAAAGGAAACAAAAAATATTGCAGCTTCTGTCAACGAGATGGGCACGCTCGTTCAGAATGTTACAAATTGAAAAACAAACCGAAAAACAATTACCAAAGAAGTGAAAATTATAACAGTAATAAATTTAACAACCATGCCAACTTTAAAGCCAATTCGGTAAACACCAAAAATCAACACAATGGTAGTAAAACCGACTCCTCGAATTTTTGTTTCAACAGCAAGTAAAATATAGAGGATGAGGTCAACCAATCGATCATTCCTCTCTTCCCAGTGGAAAACAATTTTGAAATTGAGTCAGTAAAAATTAACCAAACACAAACAACAGATCCAAACACATATATCATTGACTCGGGTTGTACCAGGCACGTTGCATCAGCAAAAACAAATTTTGCTACATTCACAGCCGGGAATTTTGGGAATATAACAATCGCTAATGGAAAAAGGCTTAATTCGGAAGGTATGGGCGACGTAAAAATAAAAACAGACAAAAACCACTACATTACACTAAGAAACGTATTATACTGTCCAGAACTAAAGGGCAATTTATTGTCAGTTAAGAAAGCCACTGAAAATAATATAAAGGTAATTTTCGAGAAAAATGCATGTTTATTTGTCAAAGATGATAATATAATCTTGACAGCTAAATTAAATGATAATCTCTACGTATTAAACCCTGAAGATGATTACGGCTATACTATAAGTACTCAAACTTTCTGTAACAATACAAATTGTATTTCATTGTGGCACCGAAGACTCGGACACAAAAATTTTGATGATATTAAATACCTTGTTAATCATGAATTAGCCAATGGGATAACAATTAACAAATGTAAACATGACACGCGATGCACCAAGTGCATTGAAGGAAAACTTTCCGCTCTGCCCTACCCTAAAGTAGCCACAAACAGAAGCAAAGACATCGGTACCCTCGCACATTCCGATATATATGGCACCATGATTACTGAAACGATAGGAGAGAAAAGGTACTTTATAACATTCACGGATGATTATAGCAGGTACACAATAACATACTTAATCGCGCATAAATCGGAAGCCGTTATCAAACTGAAAGAATACATAGCGCTAACAAAAAATAAATTTGGCAAGTTGATAAAGGCAATAAGGTCCGATAACGCAAAAGAGTATATCAGTGACGAATTTGAAAACTGCCTGATAGAAAACGGGATAGAGCGTCAATTGAGTGTTCCCTATTCTAGCCCACAGAACGGCGTTTCAGAAAGAAAGAATAGAACGATAGTGGAAATGGCTAGAACCATGTTGTCGGACGCCAAGTTACCTAAGCAATTCTGGGGGGAAGCTGTCATGTCCGCCACCTACCTCATCAACCGTCTACCAACAAAGGCTAACAAAAATAACATGACATCCTATGAACTTTGGCATAAAAGAAAACCTGATCTCTCGAACATCAAAACATTCGGATGTAAGGCATTTGCCTATGTCGACAAACCTAAAAGAAATAAATTAGATGAGAAAGCCATCGAGGGAATAATGTTCCGATATGATTTCAGAAGCAAGGACTATAGGATATATACGGGTGAAAATAAAATTATAATATCTAGAACCGTAAAATTCTTCGAAGAAGGTATAAAAGATGAGGAAATTATACCCGCCAAAGAAAATCAAAACATCGAACAAACTCCCGCAGATAATATTGAAATTGATCTAGAAGAGCGCGACGATGATCAGAATAACACCCCGACCGACACATCCCTTGAGCCGAGAAGATCGCAGAGACAAAATCGTGGTGTACCACCTAACCGTTATGGAATAAGCGCAAACCTGTGTCAAATTCAGGAGCCAAAGTCATGGACAGACCTACAAAATATCAATGACGCAGAAACTAAAGATAAATGGCTAAAAGCCACTAATGAGGAAATAGATTCTCTGAAGCAAAATAATACTTGGAGATTAATAAAACCTATCCCGGGAAAACGCGTCATAGGTTGTAGGTGGGCGTTTAAGGCAAAAGGGGGAGCCAACGGGTCTATAGAGCGATATAAAGCCAGATTGGTCGCTAAGGGATATGCTCAAAAATATGGAAGCGATTTCGACGAGACCTACGCACCCGTTGTAGCGCATACCACCCTACGAGCATTCTTAAACGCAGCGGTGTACAAAGATCTTAAAATAACTCACCTAGATGTCAAAACTGCTTTCTTACATGGCGATTTAGAAGAGGAGGTTTATATGCATCAGCCAGAGGGATACATAACAAAAGGGGAAGAAGATAAAGTGTGTAGTTTAAACAAAGCGATTTACGGCCTTAAGCAGGCAGCTAGGGCGTGGAACCAAAAAATAAGTAAATCTCTAAAAGAACTAAATTTCGTTGAATGCGCGTCAGACAAATGTCTGTACAAAAGAGTCCAAGATGGAAAAATCGCATACATAATAGTGTATGTTGATGACATCTTAGTCGCAGGAGACAAAACAGACACACACGAAATATACACTGAATTATCAAAGCAATACGAAATCAAAAATTTGGGTCAAGTAACACAATATTTAGGCATAAACGCAAACGGTAATCTAGAATTAGACCAGGAACACAAAATAATACAAATCGCAGAAAAATTCAATTTGTTAAATGGTAAGCCTACGTATACACCCATGAATACTAACTACTTTAATCTAGATCCAAACGGGAAACTAATGGGAGATAACGTAAAATTTAGACAGGCTATAGGAGGGCTTCTATACATTGCAACTTTAACTAGACCCGACATAGCATCAGTCGTTAACATCCTGGGAAGAAGGAATGAATCCCCAAGGGAAGTCGATTGGCAAGCTATCGAGAAATTAATTAGATATCTGCTTACTACCAAAGATCTTAAATTCGTCATAGATAAAACAAAACCTCCAATCCTAACGGCATATAGCGATGCCGATTGGGGGAACGACAGAATAGACAGGAAATCAACAACTGGAAACTTGTTTAAATTAGGAAATAATATATTGGCATGGTCATCGAGGAAGCAGAGTTGCACAGCACTCTCGTCCACGGAAGCTGAATATATCGCTGCCTCTAATGCAGGTCAAGAGATTTCGTGGTTGTTAGACCTGTTAAATGACCTCGAACTGTGTCAACAACTACCCGTAACATTGTACGAAGATAACTTATCAGCCATAAGATTGACCGAAAACGAAAAGGCACAGACAAGAACTAAACACGTGGAAGTTAAGTATCACCACATCAGACATCTATGCCAGAATGGTATAATCAAAATAACTTATTGCCCATCGAAGTTAATGCTGGCAGACGTGCTCACCAAGCCGTTGCCTAAGCCTCATTTCGAGTGTTTGAGAAACAAGTTAAACATTCTACGCTCGTCGGTTTGACATAAAAAGCGGGGATGTTGGAAAACGTCACAGTGTAAGTGATTTTATGTCCAACATCACCTCGCTTGTGAAATGACAATTTCCTCGTGAAATATGCAACGCGTTTTTTTTTAGTTGTGAAATATGTTCCAAGATGGCGACACTTCCCTGAGTTATGGTGGCGTAAGATCACAAACTAGCGAAGGATTGTGTAAAAGACTTTTGTTTCGAAAAGGCGACAACAGATCGCAGCACCACAGAACTTTTCTGATAGACTGATTTTAAATAGAACCTTTTTTGCTTGTTAAGCAGTCTGTATTGTTTCAAGTTTTTTTACTCTGTTTTAACTCTTGTGGGCCCCTTTTTACTTCTTCACTTGAAGGCCCGATTTTGTGAGGCCAGGACGCACGGTTTTTCGTGCGTTAACTCTTTGTCTTATGGAAGACTAAGGTCTCCTACTGGATTTCCAATGTCATTACTCTTATAGTATTCATATCTAACCCTTTTTACTTTATATTTTTTAGTGTGTGTGTGTTGAACCATGTAATCAAGATATTCAAGAATTAAATACCTTTTTTTCTCTACAAGTGCATCTGCATTATTCAAAGAAGATATTTTTCACGATTTACAATATCTACTCATTAAATAAAAATTTATAGGTTGTTTTCACATGAAGGAAACCAGCGTATGTCTGCTTTACCAGAAAGGTAAGAAAATAAATTTCTATCTTTCATTATTAATGAAAAAACTTTTGGTATAACGATTTTATATTTATACTGGGTCCTTAGCTTCACGCTAATCGCGAACTCACCCTTTCTAGATATTTTAATATTACGACCAGATCGTTTATGCGTTCCATAATTCTTTTTTACTTAAAACATTATTAATCGCAGTTTTAGAACGATTAAGAACCTTACTTATTTCACGTTCAGACTTTCCTTTACCTTTGTAGAAACACACTCTTCTCCCTTCTGTTTCAGACAGCTCCACCCAACGAGGCATTTTGCTAATAAATTCAAAGAATCAGATACAATTCAGAATTTCAACATTTTATTCTTCTTTTTAAGTTTTATAACGTATTTAGGTTACAGTTAAACTCTGAGTTCAAAATAAAATCGTCTGCTTTATTAATAATATAAGAATGGTCTTATATTTATGAAACAGCGTGTTTGAGTAAAATCGTTTGGCATGAAACAAAAAATTATTCAAACTTTTTTTCATTGAGCTAAATAAACATTATAGAGGTATTTCTTTTCATACAACTACTTTTATATTCAAACTAATATTTTCTTTGTTGAAAAAGGGTGAAATTCTAAGTGGTCTTGTAATTTTGTAACAGACTGTAGTACCTAAAGCTGTACACTTTATTCGGTGATATTTTATAGCTGACTTTTTGCAACTTAACTGGAATTAAATGATGGTTCTAATCTGGTAGCGTGATAGTCAGCAGCGTGCGAAGAGAAAACTGCGCCCGGGGCAAAGTTTCAATTTGGCGCTCCCTCCCCCCAACTTTTCTTTGTGACAGGTGTCACAAAATTAAAAAGTGCAGAAACAGTAACAAATTTTACTGAATACATATTTCGCGTTTATTTTGAGACATTAGGTTTAATTTTAATTTATAAATTTCAAAAAACTAAATAACATAAGAGAAAATTACACTTATATTTTGGCTAAGAGGATCTGGAAAATGGGCGTAGTAAAAATGTAATAGTACAGTATAACAGTTAAGAAACCTTTTATATTCCAAGAAAGAAACCCCATACTATTTTGAGAGTATATGTTTTTGTCACAAGCACAGACTCAGAAAACAGAAGGTTAACGAAAGAGATTAAGACACAGACCTAAGACAAGTTTTGAAAAGAAATAAGTCCTTATTGATAAATTTGTATTTCTGTGTGTGTTTTTTTTTTTTTGGGGGGGGGGGGGGTTGGCTAAAAGACAATGCAATAACTTTGAAACAAAAAATATATGTACTTCCATTAGGAAAAGAATTCCCAATATGTAAATATACAATTTTTTTACAAAAAAGGAGAAAAAAAGAGGTTTGTGATATAAATTTGGCGCCCCCTGAAATTCCGCGCCCGGGGCGGCTGCCCCCTTCGCCCCCCACTTCGCATGGCCCTGGTGATAGTTCCATTTCAGATACGTTGTACTTAATGATAACGATATTTTTTTTTACAAATTTCACAACACAGTGTTATAAAGCTAGTCTCCTTCTTTCAAATGCCAAAAGTCGGTTGACAAAATATGAGCAAACACGTCAACGCGAACTGTTTGCACAGACCGTATTAGCTGTGGCGGGAAACTTCGTTACAACCTGATACATATATGTTCACATTTCTGCATAAAAGATAAAATTTATATTACATGTATAATTATAGATTATTTTTTTCCATACTTGCATTAAAAAATATTAATTTATTTTCATTTTTCATTTCGACTCTCGTTCAAGCTAAAGATCTTTGGGGTCGGATCAGGTTTCAGATTGATTTTTTAAAAAAATTTCGGTCTCGTGCCGGGTATACCATAACAATGTATGACTCTAATATGGATAATAGTAGATAGGGTTAACAAAGTCGCCAACACTATTGCCACGCCGTTACATTATTTATTCATTTAATTCGCTTGATTTCGACCACTTTTTTCATATAGTAATACTGGCCTAAGTTAAAAGCAGATTAAGTACGGCAAAAAAACAAAGATGAATTTTACTATTTAAAAGATTAGGTGGCAGTCAAGTAAATTGAGTAAAAAAGTAGTGGGGTTACAACACTGGTTGCCAAAGAAACTTGAATGTATGAAACAACCAATTGAATTCTTTTTCTTAATTAAAAGTTATAAAGTCATTATTTATATTTAAATTGTAAAACAATTATTATATTTTTAATTAAAATTTTAAATATCAATTTTTACCTCTCAAGATATTAAAAACCATAGCGGGTCAGTTCGGGGGGTCCAAGTTTCTCCTTCAGGGTTATATCAGACGGACACTTAACACATCATCCCCACAACTGCTGCGTTATGCGCTTTGTATATTTATAATTGTCTATAAAAGTTACTTAAAATTTATTGGTGGTACTGATATAATTTGATATACTTTTCTGCTGAAGCATCCTCTTCTGACTTCCCATGCACAAACTGATCGCCTGATAGTCATGGAAACATACGCTCTAATAATTGCACATTACAATTAGTTACTTACAACAATCACCTTTCTTGTAAATATTGCAATTAAATCTATCAACAAAAGTTGATAAATCTTCATTCGTAATTTCAAATACAAAGAGACTTTGGTCGAGCAAGGCTAATTTCACGTGACACAACCAGTGGTAGTTATTATTTCCATGTTACATGTCTTTTAAGAAATCTAAATTTTGTGAAAAATAAAAATACAATAGAACCCATCTAGTCCAAAGTAAATGGATCGTTATCTTGTGGTAAAGTGTCTATCTATTCTTTTATATACTCGAGGGGGCGATTGAATGTTTGTGTTTTTGTGCGTTTGGTTGTGTTGTCTTAAATTGGGGCCTCCGTGGCCGAGTGGCCAAGACACCACGCTGCTAATCGCTTTAGAGCGTAGGAGGCTTGTCGGGTTCGACTCCCGCTGGCTTCATTGCACACCCCTTGTGGGGCTCCCGGATATAAAAATTGCCTGCGTTGTAAATTTCATTGTGCTATCTTGTCCCTGTATATCGACGATGACTTATAAGCGGGCCTTGTTGTCAAGCACACAAGTCTGATGTATGTGTCCAATAAAACAAACAAACAAACATTGTCTTGAATTGATAAAATTTGTGCGTAAATCAGAATTCTATTCTTTTTCTCTTTAAGTTTCTTAAAGTGAACTGTGGTTGTGTTGTGGCTATTATAATGATGTATTAGCCGTAATTAGCGGGCCTGGAACGTATCTCACATAACGGTAATTAAGATCTCTCATGCTAACTACGCCACGTGGAGTTATAGAGTGGAGTAACTAACATATTGCATTAATAAAATACTAATATATTACTTTAGAAAATATATTCTTTAAAAAATATTAAGAAATTCCACAGATATTTTACATGAAATAGATTGCTGACCACCGATTTTCAATTAAACAATAGAAGCCCCGCCTTTTTCATTGAACATTATGAGCAAAGATAGGTTTTCCATTAATAAAAATGTCCCAATATATTGATTTAATATAAAATTAGCTACAATTCTCAAAATATATGGTTAAATTTATGACATAAATACATATATTTTCTGACAAAAGCTTAGAAACGTTTTAAGCAAGAAATATCAAGCAAATGAAAGTAAGTATTCAGAACATGATTTTGCTTATACAAGGGTAAAAAAATAGGGTATAGAATTGTTGTCGTAGAGATCAACATCAACCGAAATGCAACGATACAGTTCAAATTAAGCCTAATAAAAACTCATTTAACGGGTCTTAGTACTCTTAAAATTGGAAAAAAAAATAAAAAAGACCATTTTCAACATTTAATATCTTAAAATGTAATTGATTTAAAAAAAAAAAAAAACTCCAAACTGTTAGACAATTGTCCAGCAGAAAATTGGTATAACAGCTTACGCGCAAAATTACAAAATAAATATTGCAACTAGAATGCAAATTTTTGTGCTACTTATACTTAAGACTATAATAATTACCCTGAACCTAAATAAATAAGTATTTCAAGCATCTTTATATTTTTAATACAAAGTTGTATTTAGCTAATACAAAATTTTGAAAATTTCAACAGTATAATCATCTGAAAAAATAGTTTTTTGAACAATAAAAATGAAATTTTAGGTTTCGTTTATACAAACTAATATGAAACATAAGTTTCGGAAAGTTCAGGAAAAAATATTCAAAAGTTTTTGAGATATTCTAAGCGTTATGTCAAAAAACGTCATTTGAGAAAAATTACTTCAAAGTTCCGGAAACGCCACTTCAGCTATTGAGTGGGTGTAAGTCATAACTTCTGTTTTAATGGGAAATTCAAGGAAACAATTACATCAAAATGTTCAGAAAAGATAGTAGTTTAATATTTTAAAAAAGTTAAAATTTCGAAAATTTTGAAGCTTTAAGAGTCTCGAGACCCCTTAAGAGTTTACTTCCAGAAGCTATAAGTGGGTGTTGCAATAAACTTTCAATCCTTGCTTACTGATAATGATTCATATACTTTTAGTCACAACTAGTATAATCAGTGGTGGAAAATTGGCGCAGAGGAGGAGCCTATTGACACCACTAATATTTTATAGTATGCTTCACCTTAGTAAAAACTTAGAAATGCTGTCATTAAATATGCCAAAAAATACTACTCAAATTTAGTGGTGTCAATAGGCTCCTCCTCTGCGCCAATTTTCCACCACTGTATAATAGTTAAGATTTATTTAATAAGGTTTCTTTTAAAATACGCATAAAATGTTGCTCTTTCATAATAAGTCTCCTCAAATAATCGAGATTTTTGAAGATTTGGGTTATTATTTTATTAAAATTAATGTTATTTTAAAAATGAATTTACAACATGTTTTGAGAATTGGAGCAAAATGTCAAAATATTTAATTATTTTTAAAGCTGAATGAAATAGAAACCTTTTCAATAAAAGCTTTTGTTTCAATAAATTTAAACTTATTATTTTACAGTATGAGACAAACTATATAATCATTTAAACAGTAATTAAAATACTTACATGTAATTTGTAAAAGAAGTAGTTACAGAATGTTTCACATTTTAACGACAAAAAAGTGTAGTACAGATAAAAAATTTCAGACAGATAAACAATATAAAAACTGGAGCTGAAAATATGTCATCTGACAGTATTGACAATCGTTTATTAATATATTGAAGTATGTACCGAATAAATCGGTTCAAATTCTCATATTGATCGCAAATTTGACTTTTTTTTATAACTCACTTTATTGCAAAGTATATTAAACTGCAGAATGTTTTGCTGAGGTTTAATAATAGAGACAAAAATAAAATAAAAAATATACTATTGCATTTTATTGCCTTTCCTTGATGTTTTAGTTACTAGATATGATTTTTTGTTTCAAAACTTGTGTTTATGGAAAACCTTTTTCTGTTTATAACTCACCTCCTGCTCTTTCAAATCATCCTGTTAACCAGAAAATCGGTATTTTTTACGCTTGTGTAAATGGTGCCCTTAAAATTTGTTCTGGTGCTGCATCCCTTAAGGATGAAATTAATTACTTAAAATATGTTGCTGTCAAAAGAGGTTTCAACCCTTCTGTTATCAATAAAGCTGTGAAAAAAATTAATAGACCTTCTAGAAATTCTACTCTTTCTAAATTTGAAAAAAAAAATGATTGTTTTGCCTTGTTATCCTACTTTATGTTTCAAATTAGCTAAAGTTTTAAAACGCTTTAACTTTAATATTATTTTTAAACCTGTTATAAAATTCCAAATCCCCTCCACTAAGTCTCTGGTTCCTCTGTTTCGTAAACGAGGAATCTATAATGTTCCTTGTAATTGTTGTCATCTTTCTTATATTTATCAAACTAAAAGAAATCGTGAAATCCGCTTAAAAGAACACTGTCGTTATGTTAATAATCAGGAAATTTCTAAATCTTCTATTGCCAAGCATTCTTGTGATTCTGGCCATAGTTTTAATTTTCAAAATGCAAAAATTATTTTTAATGCCAATAGCACTTCTGAACTGGGCTTTCACTATTTATCTTAATCGTGAAGTTATTGTTAATAAAAAATCTGATTCTACTATGCTCTCTGCAGCTTGGGAAAACTTGTTCACATCTACCATATAACTTTTATATTTTTAAATTACTTATTATTAGTTTTGGTATTAATATACATATACATATATAGGGTGGTTATAATTAAACTTCCCCTATAAACAGCATCCTACAGCGCAAACGGGTGAACGGAATGCAACGAAATTTTATATATAGACTATACACGAGATGCGCTCACGGAATTTCGAAAAAAAAAAATTAGTTCCAAAATGTCCACCAGAGGATGCATTTTCCAGAAAAACATTAAATTTGTCACAATAAATGGCCAAAACAGAATCCAGAAACAATATTAACATTTATTGACATTTCTGGATTCTGTTTTAGCTGCTCATTATGTTAAATTTAATGTTTCTTCCGGAAAAAGCGCCCTCTGATGGACCTTTTGGAACTAAAATTTTTTTTCGAAACTCCATGAGCGCATCTCGTGTATAGTCTACATACCAAATTTTGTTGCATTCCGTTCAACCGTTTGCGCTGTAGGATGCTGTTTATGGGGGAAGTTTAATTATAACCACCCTGTATATATAACCATTATATAATTATAATTCATCATCTATTTCCAATTACTAAAATTAAATTTATAAATTTAGCTTCAATACATAACACTGACATTATACAAAATAAAGATGGAACCTATAACATGTAATACAAAATCAAGCACAATACCACTAATTCACGAGCACTTTGCGGACGATTAATCGATATAAAACATATGAAAAACCACCAAATTTTGATACAATAACCTATTAAAGACAAAAGAAACAAATAACCAGCGAAATGTTGTTGAACCATTAAAAGACGTATCGTAAACAAATAATAGATCAATTGGATGGATACAGCAGGAAGCTTATCTTCACTTCTTCAGGGGTACATGAAATACAAATATAAGCAAAAACATAGTCGATTTCTGTAATAGAATCCAGCAATAGGCTAAAAATTGAATTCCATTGTGTTGCCGATCGACTATACTCTAAAAAGTATGAATTTACCATGCCATATAAATTGAATTAAATAATTAATCAATGCAAGATCCGTAATAATGAACATTTATGAACAAAATTGGAACATTTAAATTAAAGATTTACCCAGCAAGAGAATTGCTATGACCATATCATAATCTCAAACATGTATATTTTAACACAGCGAAAATCCTGCCTAATTAAATGGTACAGTTAAAAGCGAATCCTTACGGTTTCAAATCATCACATCTTCCAGATAATATTAACATTCTTATAAATATAATAATTATAATTAACTTAAATAGTCTATATAATAAAAATTATTTTATGCTATCTTAAGATCCTAGATTAAATTATTACTAAAATGTACAAAAAGAAGTAGATGTTTAAAATAAGCAGGTAATAAATAAGATAAATAATATAATAAAGTATGGCAACAAATTATTTTAGAACTGAATAAATAATTATTTAATGCTGCCATCTATCGAAACTTCAAAAAATTAAAAAGTTAAAATTGTCCATACGTGTTCACATTCACGGCTAAAAGAAGTAGAAATAATTTGTAGTGGTTCCATCTATTAGAGATTACCAAAAGTAACTGTAAAATAATTGCCTATTGCAAATATTTGAACCTCCTTACTTCACATTAAAACAGCACAAAAATTATCATTCTAAAACAGCTCAACAGAATATCGATAATAATCATTTAGAATCTTTAATATAATGTTTATAATTATTTTTAATTATTTTATATAAAATTAAGTAAATTAATAATAATTTCAAATAAGTTACAAATATAATAATATAAAAGTATGATTCTATTAATCACTTAATAAATTTAATGTTATAAATTTTAAATTGTTTCTTTACAGATGGGGAGGGGGGGGGGTTATATACAAACAAATTACAACATTTCTTATATAATATTATCATTTATTTATTTATTACTATTATGAATTATTTATTTATCTTATTTTCTAATTGCTAATTTTTATTTTATTTAATTATGTATTATTTTATATATTTGTATTTTTGATTTAGTTTTTATTTGATTGCTTCATTATTCTCCTGCTGGTCTGTGTTCTCCTCTTTGGATAATGCTCTAGTGTGATTGGCTGATGCCTTCTGCTTTCCTATTGACTGTTTCATACTTATGCTTCCCTATTGACTGTTTCTTCAACTTGTCTCTTTCCCTTACCTGTTCCCTGTCAGTCTTGCTGCTGTTTTGAAAGTAGTAGGAAGTATCCTCTGCGCCTGATTAAGAAACACTAGTTCTTTCGAAAGGCCTTGCGAATATATTAAAATTTTATGGTGCTTTTAAGAAGTTCATTTTATCTTATCATTTCACACCAGCTTATTTAATTATTTTAATGTAATTCCTTTTTTTATTTTTCAAAAGGTTTTTCACGTTTTTTTAAGGTCGAACTACGGTACAAAGGTATAGCTTTGCAAGGGAGGAGGATAAAAAGTATAATTTTACAGCAATAGGAAAAAATACAATTATCACATCCGAGAAACACTAACGTAAATTCACGTCATTTGGCATACTGGCCAACCTCTAACTATTCTTCCGTAAAATGTGGTTTAATTTGACCCAGGTTATACACGCTACAAACAAGAACATTTATTTAATTTCATTTTTCCACGTAAAGAGTATTTAATTTTATTTGTAAAAGAAAAAAAAAATCTGGTCCGAAATGTGTTTAACCTGTGCCAAATTAACCCATATTTTATGAAACAATAGGTATGAGTTGATTGTCTATAACTCCACCCACGAGCGTTCTGTGCCATTTATATATCACTTTTGTGCTCAAATTAGGAGATTCTTATTGTTGCAATATTGGTATTTCTATAGTTTGTATACTGCGAACATATATTGAGAATTGGAGCAAAATATATAAATATTTATTTATTTTTTAAAGAATCTCTGAATTTGAGCAAATATGTAATATCATGTATGAACGGCAAGTGATGCCCTTGGGTGGAGTCATAGATAATCAACTCATAATAAATGTTTCTTAAAATATGGGTTAATTTGGCACAGATTAAACACATTTTGAACAACATTTCTTTTTCTTTTAGAAATAAAATAAAACACGCTTTACATGAAAAAATGAAATTAAATAAATGCAGTTATTTTAAATAAATGTTCTGGTTCGTAGCGTGTATAAACCGGAACAAATTAAATCACATTTTACGGAAAAATAGTTAGAGGTTGGCAAGTATGCCAACTGACGTGAATTTACCCTAGTGTTTCCAGCATTCTCTATTTGTATTACCTTTCCTATTACAGTAAAATTATAATATTTATCCTCCTCCCTTGCAAAGCAATACCTCCATACCGCAGTTTGACCTTAAAAACCAAGAGCTGTTTCTAATCATACGCAAAATCAGGGTTCGTACGTTTCAAGAATTTTTACCAGAATTTTCGTAATGTAATATTTGCCTTATTTAATGACATAAAAATTATATCTTCAGATATAGCGACCAATACTTTAAGAAATTTCTGGTGCTAAAACTATTTAAATCTCCTGAATTGCTTATGCGTACGAATCCTGAACAAAACTCACAAGCTAATGTTAGCCTTATGAAAGAGTTCTTTTCAAATTCATTTGATATATCTGTATTTATTTAATTTTATGTTTCTGCGTAAAATGTAGTTAATTATATTACATAGGTTAAGAACAATATCATCGTATATCCTTGTTTTATACAAAAAAAAAAAAAAAAAAAAATTGTAAAATATAAGCAATAATTTAAGTGTAGCACTCATAGGTGGGACTTACAGGCAGAAAAATACAAACATGCTATCACGAAAGAGTTAAATGTAGTTTTCCATCAATATATTTTACAAAAGTTTTTTATGCAGTTATATAATTGCTTTTAAAAAGCAGTGGGCCTTTTGATGCGGCTGTCCAGTATCCATCTGATGTACTCTGATTAAATAAACATATTCTGCAGCTGAAACTTTTAATGTTTTGAGTAATAAAACATGATAATTTCTAATTTAACGATGTAAAATGTGCATTTGGTATTATGTTGTGGAAATTCGTTTAAAAAAATTATTAAAATTGCTAATCAGATTTTAATGAAATTTTAACATCTGCAATAATAAAAAAGTATGCATAAAATTAAGGCTCTGTACGGCTGGTTTCACCAATTCGTCTTAATATTCGTATTATTGGAATATTTTTATTTTTACAGCTCGTATGCTATGCATATAAATACATCGATTAAAAACAGTATTGTTGTTATTTGGAAAACGAATGCAGAAGATCTTTTATTTAAATCTAAGCAATAATTTAAATGTAACGTCCATAGGTGATACTTGCATATAAAAAAAAAATTAAAACATGCTGTCATGAAAGTTTTAAATGTGGTTTCACACCATTAAATTTTACAAGAGCTTTTTACGCAGTTATAAATATACTACGTTCATAAGACTCTGTGGTGGGAATGATGTGTCTATCAAGTGTCCGTCTGATCTACTCTGATTAAAGATAAGTTCTCTGACCCGCTAAGACTTTTAAAGTTTTGAGAAATAAAACGAGATTTTCATATAAACTTTTAATTTAACAACGTAAAATGTGCAACTACAGCTGAAATTAAATTATAAAAATTTCTTTATAAACTTTCTGAAAATAACTAACCAGATTCAAATGCAATTTTAACATCTGCCATATTATAAAGATGTGCATGAAATTATCTAATTTTTTTATCCATCCATTATTGTTTTTAAGAGAAAATTCTTTGTATGAGATGTAAATTTCCAACTGGGAGAAAAATGTCCGGAGAAGGGTTCGAACCAGGGATATCTTGGCTGAAGCCGCCAAAGCTCTTCCATCTAAGCTATCCCGGACGAATCTGGTGGATCTAATTCCCCCAGCTAACCTTATTGCTTTTTTCTATCTTCAATAGAAGAAAGTATTGTAATCGAAAAATTTTTCGACTTCCGGTTTTCGACGGATTTACACGTTTTAGGGGTCAGAGATCACAAAAAACATAATTATACAAAATGTCTGTCTGTATGTCCGTGTATCGCCATTGTACCATCAAAAATTGTATGAAGTTATGCATAGAATTGAACCAATTTTTTTATTTAAGTTTTTGGCTATGGCAAACAGGTCCTCCATTAATTTGGAAAAAATCCGTCGGTAGGGGGCGCTGTAATAGCTATTCTTGTGCATTTTGAATAATGTACCATCGAAAAGTATATGAAGTTATGCATAGAATTGAACCAAATTTTTTCTGTATATTTTTGGCTATGGCAAGAAGGTCCTCCCTGAATTTGGAAAAATTCCGCCGGTAGGGGGCGCTGTAATAGCGATTTTTGTGCATTTTGAATATTGTACCATCGAAAAGCGTATAAAGTTATGCATAGAATTGAACCAAATTTTTTGTGTATGTTTTTGGTCATGGCAAGAAGGTCCCCCCTGAATATGGAAAATTTCGCCGGAAAGGGGCGCTATATTAGGTATCGACGGGAGTGGGCGCTGTAACACCGATTTTTGTGCAATTTTCAATATTGTGTCATCAAAAAGTGTATAAAGTTATGCATAATTCTAATTAAAATATTAAGAAAACAAATTAAAATGAAATATTGCCATGAGAAGAAACTTTTGGGATTAGCACATCCAACTATAGTTAATTATAGCATCTGGTCTAATATCTGAATTAGCTCAACAGAATCCCGGAGAATTAGAATCCTGGTCCGGACATTTTTCGCCCAGTTGGAAATTTACATCTTATATAAATTATTTACCAGAATAATTGCGTTAAAATAGAAATTCTTCGTATTTGGCATATTAAAAAGATGTGCATGGAACTATCTAAAATTTTTTATCCATCAATTACTGTTTTTAAAGGAAAATTCTTTCTATTTTGCAAAAGATATTCAGCATTATGAACTTTTGCTAAGTATTTGTTTTTTACTATTGTAAGAATCTAAGTTTTATTTTTATAGTAAGTCGTTTTATTAGGACACGCCTTTTTTCAATATAATAAGAGCCTTCACTAGTCATGCGAAGAAACGCTCAAACTAACATTAATCCTATAGAAGCATTTTTTATAGATTTCTCACTCGCATTTTGATATTTTAAAACGATTTTTTCCCATAGGATACCTGAGGTCGATATATATTGTCGTGGGATTGTACTTTTTCCATTTTGGTTACAGTTTTTTTTATATATATAAGGACAGTTTTACTTATAGAACCTGTTCAAACCGGTTCCAAAAGGGAAAACATCATATAAAAAGACTGCAACCAAAATCGAAAATGTACAATCACGCAACAATAAACATCAACCTCAGATATGCAATGAAAAAAAAATATTTAAGAATATTAAAATGCGAGTGAGAAATCTGCAAAATCTCTCATAGGTTTAGCATTAGAGTTCGAAATTCTTCGACTTTCTTGCCTAGCTGTCTTGAGCAGTGTAGGCGTTTAAGACCCTATGCTAAGAAACGAGAACGCTAATGTAAAAACTACGGGAGAAATCTTTACAGATTTTTTGCTTCTATTTTAATGTTTAACATTTTTTTTTTTTTTTCACACAGGATATCTGAAGTCGATAATCTAATGTTGTGCGTTTGTATTTTTCCGATTTTCGTTACAGTTTTTTTATATGAGGATATTTTCACTTCCAGAACTGGTTCCCAAAGGGAAAGTGTCCACAAATAAAAACCTGTAAACAAAATAAAAAAAAGTACAAACACAAAATATTAGATATTGACCTCAGGCGTTCTGTGCAAAAAATATATATATTTAAAAATGTTAAGATGCAAGCGAAAAATACGCAAAGGTTTTCCCCATAGGTTTAACAATGGCGTGCGAGATTCATCACATGACTTGTGTAGGCTCTTAACCCTTTAATGCACGATTTTTTATTTTGTTTCGAAAAAATATATATATGATTCTCAGAAAGTTTTATTCACAGGAAAAATAATGAAAAAAATCAGAGTATTATTTTTCATATAATACCGCAATCTTTTTTTCTGTTGCACATCTGCAATACAAGTAAAAACTGCTGTCGTGTGGCTGTTTTACGCTCCAATATTGCAAATTAGTAATTTTATTAAGTATGTCGCCAAATACCTTATTTTATATAAATATTTATTTTATAAAACTTAACCTTTAACCCTTTATTTCCCATGATAGAATACATTCTGAAAATTACGTAGTTCCGAGAATCTGACTTTACGCCAGAAAGTTTAAATGGTCAATTTCGCTTAATTTAAATACGGAATGTCTGTTATTAGTTAAACCAAATATTGCTGTTTTAATCTTCTGGTGTGAATTAGGTATTTAAGAATAAAAAAAGTCTATTAACCCTTTCCACTCCGTTGGCTCCGCTGCGGAGACATCATTAGTCTTTGCAAAAAAATAAATTTGGTACCAGTAATAAAGGAAAATAAAATTTACCTTATTTAATCAGAGCATATTTGAAATTGTGTACTTGAAGGAAACTTTTTTTAAAAAAGTGGTGCCGACCGAATAAAATTTGTGTAAGAGACTCCGGAGCTTGAAGGTTAAATTCAAAACACTGTTGTTTGCATATATGCAAATCTGTACACTAAAGGATTGAGAGAGAACGCTAATTACACGACAATAGTCATAAGCTCATGTTAATCCTTTTCCCAATAGATTCACTCCAATTAGAGTAAGTTTCATAAAAAAAATTGGTACTTTTCGATTAGCCGGGCGCCAGTGTTATATATACATGCATATATATACATGTAAGTATATAAACATATATATGTATATATGTATACACATATGTGTATATATATATTAGATATATATGCATTTATATACATATATGTATGTATACATATACAATATATGCATGTATATATAACACTGGCGCCCGGCTAACCGAAAAATACCAAAAAATTTTGACACTCCCTTTTGCAAGAGACCAGACTCCAGGATGTGGCCTTTATTTTTTTATATAATTCTTGAAAAACACTTTTCTAGAAATACGTTTAGGCCCATTTAATGAAAGAGTTCGTATCTAATCAACACATGCTGTTGTAACCAGATGCCTTGTATAATTTTCAAAAGTTCGCTGTTCTATTTTGACTGAAGCGACATTTAGATATTGCCAAATGTTTGACAATACTATGACTTAGCAATTTTGAGAAATGGCATACTTTCAGTATTTATAGCTGGTATATTACTTTTAGAAGTTTAGTATTTAGAAACTGACAATGAATTATTGCCTCAGTGTCCAATGTACTCTGCAATGGGCACTGCTACGTTTGTTTTTGCGGTGTTGTATTTTCATTGAATTTAAATGACAAAATAAATTCCAAAACAAAACAAAACATTAAAATTGCATGTACGGTAGAGCGCCGATTATCCGAACCTGTCCAGACCAGGACAAGTTCGGATACTTGGACAGTCAATTTTAGGGATGTTCCTGGTTGAAGTGCATTTCTTACGTCTAAAGTTTTTACTTATTGAGCAAATGTATGTTTTTAAAAATAAGAGATAACAATCGGAAAAAATGCTGAACTATTTATTTTAAGTGAAGTGGAAACGGTTTCATGTTTGATAGTTTTCGCTCGCTATTTAATGCTGCATTATGACGGCTACAGATGATCAAGATTATTATATTAAGGAAGTTATCGACAAAATATGTAATGGAACGTTAAACAGCAATTTCAAGGACCAGTTTGACAGATTTTCTTCAAATTTTGAAGAATATGCTAAAACTATATTAGGTGATTTCCACACATTTGTGGATCAATATATTTTGGACATAAAGGCTAAGGACGGCTATTCTGCTTCTGCTTCAGAGCAAGAAGAGGTAAGGAAAACTTGCCTTGATGCTTTTACTTTGCTTAGGGAGCCAACCCATGATAATTTGCTAAATTCAGCTATCTTTAGTTTTTTCTGCTCCGTTAAGTATAAGAAAACTCTTAATTTTTTTCTTACTAACACTAATCTTAAAAAAGAAATTTTCAACGCTGTTAAGAAAGGAGTTAAACGTCCTATTTCGGAGGAGAGTTCTCCTATCCCACTTATTAATAAATATAAAGATATCGCTAGCGAAGTTAACCTAACTAAAAATGTGGATATGGATGAATCAAATGTTAGTGAAAATACACAGGATACTGTCAAAGTTAAAAAATCTGTTAACCCTTTCTACGTCGAAGTCGACAGCAATTGGGCGACCGTTGCCCATGAAATTACGGAGTTAAACTCAGAAAAACCCAAAATTACGCTAAAAGGCGAACGCATTGTTATACAATATAACTCTGATAAGGACTTTAAAATTACTCAAAAATGGTTAGACCAAAACAAAAAGAAATATACCACTCTAGATCCTAAAGAACTTCGACCCAAAAAAATATGCATTAGGCGCCTCCCCTGTTACACCGACACTAAAATTATTGAAGATAGTCTCAGGGAGCATGGTTTCGCAGTCACTAGGGCTGCCATGCTTAAAAATCGCAAAACTGACCAACCAATGCCGATATACATGGTAAATGTTATACCTCCTAAGAACTTTGAAGAAATTTACCAAATTAACAATACACATTATATTTATGTTAAGATTGAAGCTTTTACTAGCAAAAATCGTGTAAAACAGTGTTACAAATGTCAAGGTTACGGTCATGCATCAGAAGTGTGTGGCTTCGATGCTAAATGTGTAAAATGCGGAGATCTACATTTAAGTACAGATTGTCACCACAAGGGGCGTATTAAACCCACTTGTGCCAATTGTGGACTCGGGCACCCAGCGAATTTCCGTGGTTGTCCAAAAAATCCCTATAGACTAGAAAATAAACAAAACCGTAAAACAAGTAATAGCGTCAGCAATCTATCCCAAGAAACCCAAATCTTAGCGGATATATTTAAGAATTATAATTATACCAAAAATACTAAAGACTCTGAACCCTCAACTAGTAATGTAGAATTAAACTCTGATAACAATGATAGTACTACCGCAAACACCCATTCCTCCCCTACTATTGAAAATTCTAATGCTCCTACTAATTACACCAATGATATTAAAGACATTCTTAATACTTTCAACGAAGTTAAACAAATCTTTCAAATCATTAAATTCCTAAAATATATAAAGAACATCTCAACTCAGACTAAGAAACTCGATAATCCGATGCAAAAATTGATGGTTATATTAACTGAATTTGATAAACTTTCAAGTCATATCAACATTAACGAAGATTAAGCTCTTCATTTGCTAAACTTTTTTCCTTCTTTTTGTTTGTGTTGTTTGTTTAAAAATTTATATATATATATATATATATATATATATAAACTTGTATTCTTATATTTTATGCTCTTCTCATGATATTACTCTTATTTCTTTCATTCTCATGTTTAATTCACCTCAAATTACTAGACTGGGTGGACGCCGTCCTCTTGCTGTCGTTTGATCCCCTCGGCTTTTGCATTTAACTGTTTATTTAGTTTGAACTCTCCTCACTGTAGCTTTTTCTTACATTTTTATTCGTTTTTACTTAAAGTAATTTAAATTCTCTTGTAAATATATATATATTTAGTTTTGTTTCTTTTCTTCACTGTGTTAAACTTTTTTACTTATCAAGCTATATTAAATGTATGGTCTCTGAATTGAGTCTTTTTTTTATGGGGCTTCCTTTGGCAGCTTTTTCGCCTGTCCTGGACATATATGTGGATCATATGGAACATTTTTTTTTCCTACTAGTTATACTAACAATTTTTTCTTTTAAAAATTGTCTATCTTTTTGGCTTTTACTCTCTATTTTTTGTGTCTACTAGCCGCGTTTAACCTTCCGTCTACCAGACGGGTCCATTGGACCCGACAGCAATATTTAATGTAAATTTTTCTCATGAAAAATAGCATTCAAAGTTTCGCGATTACATGGCTTTTCCTGCAATTGTCTCCTCTATGTATATGCAATTGCGATTAAAATTTTGTTCGAAATTTTTTACCTATTTTTAATTTGTTTCATTGTTTACCACGCGGGTCCATTGGACCCAACATTAAAACAAACGTAATATACTGTTGCTTTCTTTTTCTAGGGTTGCCATAAATCATGAGGAGGAACAGGGCTACCATAATTGGCTGTTTATCGCCCATTTGGCGATGGATTTTTAGCGCCAATCTCGCCAAATTTGGCGACTTTATAATGAAGTTTTGAGAACATTCTAGACTGATCTAGTAAACTTCGTGCTCTATATATAAAAGGTTACTTCTGGTTCAGAGAGTCATTTATCAACAGACACAGTTAGTGAGCGAATGGTGTCTATTGATGTTTTTGAGTCTTTTCGTTGAAAATAGGACTTGATATTTGAAGACAAGTAATAAGTGTAGTTTGTACGTGCTTTGTTATTTTACAAATATTCATCATTTTCTTATTTCCTAACTTATTTTTTGTTAAAAACTGAATTGAAGATGAACAGAAAAAAAGTATTGACTCAAGAGGAAATTCAAAAAATTATGGAAAATCCGGACGATATAGAATTCGACACCGATGATGAAAATCTGTCGTCTGATGAAGGTGAAGTAGATTATGTTGAAATACATAATGAAATTTCTGATTCCTACTCAGAATCTGATAATGATTCCAATGAAGTAAATGTAGCAACCACAAGTACTTCAAATTCTACTTTTGTTTCCAAAAATAATTCACAGATCTGGTATAAGAATGAAGTTGCCAGACCACAAGGAAGACGTACTGAAATCAATATTTTACGTGAAAAATCTGGACCTTCAAGATTTGCAAATCGTGAAGTGGATTCCATATCATCCTCATTTCTTATCTATTTCCGAAAAAGACTTTTGGAAATTATAGCAAAATGGACAAACGTGGAAGGCAATAGAGTATTCGATAAAGAGTGGAAACCTATAGATATTATAGAACTTAAAAAATTCATCGGACTTTTATTACTTATTGGAGTATATAAATCGAAAAATGAAACAGTAAGCGAACTTTGGAGCATAAAAAATGGAAGACAAATATTTCGGGACATTATGAGTCGCAATAGATTCACAAGTATATTACGTGTCATAAGATTTGATGATGCTGCTGAGAGGCGTAAAAGAAGATCAACTGATAAATTAGAGCCAATAAGAGAATGCTTTGAATTGTGGAATAGCTATTTACAAGACCCTTATATTCCTAATTGGTCTATGACTGTCGATGAGCAATTAGTTTCTTTTCGTGGAAAATGTCCTTTCCGTCAGTATATGCCATCTAAACCTGGAAAGTATGGATTGAAGTTCTGGGTTATTTGTGACAGCGTAACATCGTATGCTTGGAAACTGGAACTATATACAGGCAAAAATGAAGTAAGAGAATCTCATCAGGGAGAAAATGTAGTTAAAAGATTGACGAAGGAAATTGAAAATTCTGGTCGTAATATTACATGTGATAACTTTTTTACGTCATATGCATTAGCAACACATCTTACTTCAAAAAAATTATCTCTTATTGGAACAATTCGAAAAAATAAACCTGAATTACCCGCTGTGTTCACAAATCCAAAACATCGTTCTGTATATTCTACTTTATTTGGGTTTCAAGAGAAGGCGACCACCATCTCTTACTGTCCCAGAAAAGGTAGAATTGTTACTTTGCTAAGCACAATGCATAACACTTATGATATTGACAACAGCTTAGAAAAAAAGCCACAAATAATCCTAGATTATAATAAAACCAAAGGCGGAGTAGATACGATGGACAAAATGGTAAGAGCATATAGTGTGAAACGCATGACACGTCGGTGGCCTTTGATTGTATTTTATAATATGATCGATATAAGTGCGATGAATGCATACATAATATGGTTGTCACTGAATGCTGAATGTGATCCGAAAATGAAAAAAAAGGCGGAATTTCATTATTCAACTTGCAGAAGAATTAGTAGGTGAAGGAGGTATCGCCGTCTCAACATCTACTTCAGAACAACTTTACGCAAATAGTTTTGAACCGCCACGAAAAAAATCAAGATGTCATATTTGTCCCTCTAAAAAAGATCGAAAAACACGAACATTATGCAAGAAGTGTACGAAAAATGTTTGCGGAGAACATTCCGTCGTTATTTGTACTTCATGTACAGAATAATTTTATTATGATGAAAAACGTTTTGTAGTCATTATAATATACTATATATATTACTTTCTTACTGTATGTGTTACTTTCTTACTCTATTACTATATATATCACTTTTATATATTGTATAAGGTGCATTAATAACAAATATATTCATTGTAGATAAATGGGTGTTTTGTATATTTTGAAATCCTATATATTTTACATATGGGTCCAATGGACCCGAATGGTAGTTCTTGCATATACTTTTTTTTGGTAGTCTGAAGGTTAAACGCTCTTTTTTCTAAGGCTCCCATTGCATTGTAACACGATTTACTTTTAGCCTGGATGTAAAGTAGCCAAGCAACTAGGGAATCAATACACCAGCGTTATTGTTCCATTGTTCCATGTTTGATAATCGTCTACAGGCAATAAAAATAGATTTAAAAAAAAATCATGCTTGAAAATTACTTTTAAAACCATGAAAAGTGGGTAAATTGCGATAGAGTTTAAAAATAAAATTACAGTACAGTTTTGAAAAAAAAAATTGCATTTCTAAGTATATTTTTTTCCCCATTCGACGGTGTAAAAATGGAAAATATGCGATATTTAGAAGTTAAAACAATTACAGAAAAAGCGAAATTGAATCGTCTTCCGTTACAACCATGAAAATGACATCAGCGTTACGCACAGATATGTTTGTCTTTTATAATATAGATAGATTAAAAAAATTATTTTGTGTGTAAGAATTTTCCGTCACCCAGGCCATCCGTCCAGGGTTCCGTCACCAGTTTTAACCAGGCTTAGGACTGACTGCTGTTAACGCTGGCGTAGTGATGGGCGATTCTGGAAAATTCAGGAATCGATTAAAATCGACATCGTATAAAACTGAATCGATCACAATAAGAATCGATTCCCAAATTCTAGAATCGATACTTGAATCGATATTTCGATAGTCACAGATTCGCACAGATAAGCTCAAAAATATTAATTTCAAAACTTAGCGAATCAGCAGAACCGTAGCGACCACCTCCCATACCTCACATTTAGAGGGTAGACAAAGTCAGGGGCCCAGTCGTAAGCTATTACAGACCTTTGAGTCAAATAATAAAGTTTTTAACTTTTAAATTATTAGTTTTAAGATGTAATTTTACTAATATTGTAATTTAGATTTTATTTAAATTTATTTTTTAAGAAAGGTCTCGGTTAAATACAAGTTGGAAATTGCGCGTCAAACGTGGCAAATGTGGTGCGCTCGTACTATAACAGTGCACTTCATAAGTGCATATCAATTTAATTCTATTCGAAAGTCTGTAACATCCTTAAAATGCACTTGAAATAATTTTTTCCATTGGCCGTAATGTAACGGAAAACTTTTGACTGTCCCTGTAATTAAATCATTGTGATTTTCTTCCAGCCTGAATTAAAATTTAAATTTTCAGGGACATAATTCACGTTGCCATAAGAACCGATTTAGTATTCTTACAATTTGAGTTTAATAATGTAACTAGCAAAGTTTATTAAAGTTCTTTTATTTAAAAAAAAAAAAAAATCGTCGCTGCAAGACGTGAAAATTTAGTTTTCTGAGAAGAAATAAAAATCAATTAATTTTACTGTCTTAGAAGGATAGTGGACGCACATGTATATTGCTTGGAAATCTTTAACATTATAGCTAGTAACTAGCGGGTTCCGCCTAATATGAAATCTCGAAGCGAACGAACCGCGAACCGGGTTCCCGCTGCCTACAGCATCGTATAGGTGTACCCCCTCCCCCACTTTGCCCAACGGGTCGGAAAAACGCGCTCACCTCCCCCCCCCCCACCACCACCACCAATTTTTGACATTCATCATTTAAAAATTTTTTATTATGTGTTATAAACTATCTTAAAATTTCAAACAAATCGCCCTGTTATATTTTCTAATTTCGTTCTGCCCCTCCCCTCTATCCCCCCCCCACCCCGAAATGTGACGCGCCATTCTTTTTTATAATTTTTTATCATGTATTATAAACAATCTTAAAGCTTAAAACAGATCGCATTGTTAGATTTCCTAATTTTAACAAAATCGCGTTATGTTGGTTCCAGATTCCACCACCAGGGTGCGCACTCTATTCCTAACAAAACTGTGAACGAAACTCCGCTAAACAACCTATCAGTAGATATATTACGCAAGAGTGTGGCAATCTTGATCAAAAATTTAAGCTATTTGCCGAAATTACTATTCGGAAATAGTGGTAACTAAACTTTTGACTTTTTTATATTTAATAAGTAGCATTTATCTCAGGACTTCGTCAAAAAACCGCACCTAAAACGGTAAGGAACGCTAAGGTTTAAAAAAAATTCTAGCGGCCTACCCCCCCCCCCCCTCCTCCCGAAATTTTCGCACCATTCTTTTTTAAACTATTTCTTATGTGTTTTAAACTATCTTTAAAGTTTCGAACAGATCGCCTTGTTAGATTTTCTACTTTAAATGAAATCGCGGTCTGTTAGTTCTATATTCCACCACCAGGGAGCGCAGTCTATTCAAAACAAAAGTGTATCTAAACGAAACTCCTTTATACAACCTATCCGAAGATACATTAGTCTAGGGGGTGGTAGTCTTAAGCAAGAATTCAAGATATTTGTGAAATTACTATTCGAAAATAGTGGTATGAACACTTATAAAATTTTTGATATTGAAAAAGTAGTAATTATCTCAGCCCGCCGTCAAAGAACCGCACGCTAAACGGCAGAAAACGTTAATGCTGCTATAAAAAAATCACGTGACTGCCTTTAAAAAAAAAGCATTTTATAGAAATAAACCAATTAGTGAAATAATAATTAATATCTCAGCTTGTAATTAAGATAATATTTTTTTCGAATTTCTGAAAGGAGATTTTTTTTTTTTTTGCATCGCCCTGTCCAAGTTTCGAATTTTTACGCCCCTTACATTCTAAGATGTGGTCCCCCTTTAAAGCAGTACAAAATTCTCGGGAATCACTTTGTTTAAATTGTTAAATATATTATTTGAAAAAAAAAGGTTTTAAAGCATTTTAGCACGTATTTTCATACCTACACCCTTGAAAAAAATTAATAACATACAGGGGATCCTTTAGTTTCGGAAAGCTCCGAAATTTCATAAAATTCAAAGTATCATAAATCAGTAAGTTTGGTTGTAAACGACTGAATTTTTTATAATAGAACTTACACAAACACTTTGACAAACTTACGAGTGAAAATACGGCTTAACTAACGAGAACCTTGAGTCACGCACGTGGCTTTAAACCAAGAATGATAAGTTTAAAATGGAAAAGAGATGAAATTTGTTATTACCATTCATAAATAGTGCTCACCAAGAGCTGCAGATATAATATCAGTGTTTAGTTGGTAAACAAATGATTCGGGAAGAATGTCAAAAAAGGTCCCATTGAAATTGGACCATAATTAAGAAAATTCGGATCGGGGGGGGGGGGGGGGTGTATAGGTGACGAACTGAAAAAGTACAGCTTAATAAACTAGTAACCCAAATAACTTGGCTCCTAAACTAAAAATATTACAATTTAACGTAGAAAGAAAAAGGCTCTTATGCGAAATTTGACAGCAGTTCTGCCTTTAAAACAGTAAATCCGAAAGAATAAATATATATTCCTTTGAAATTACTGTCAAAAATATCAATACAAAAGTTGAAGCACGATTGACCCTTACCAAAAAGAAGGAAGGCTAAAGACAGAAAATAAAAGATCACATTAAAAGCTTTCCAACGATATGTTATACGATATGGTTTGGAAGAAACAAAAAATCCCCCCCCCCCCCCGAGGGAGCAGGTAAGCCCCAAACGGTCGGAGGGGCGACCTCAAAAGTATCTTTGGTCAAGGTTTCAAAATGTGGCTTTATAATAAAATAGAACAAGAATTGGACATTTTAAAAATTGCATGCAAATTTTGAACGGCCCTGTAAATTAAGATTAGCGAGGAAAAGGGGAGAGGGGAGTGGAGAGATTAGAAGGGACGAACTTGAAAAATACAATATAATAAACTAGTAACCTGAATAACTAGGCTTCTAAACAAAAGTATAACGATTTAACCTAGTGTTGAATTCAGGGGGTAGCCCGGGAGGGACATTGAAATGTTCCTCCCGTAAGTTTTGAGATTTTATGCTTTTTAATGGACAAATGTGCACCCCCCCCCCCATTACGGAACTCTGAAATACCCCCCCCCCCCAAATCCCGACCGGAGTCGCATAAATCCCTCCTTGAGAAAAATACCTGCATTCAACACTGATTTAACCTAGAAAGTAAAAAAAGGCTCTTATACAAAATTTTACACCAATTCTGGCACTAAAACAGCAAAATTGGAAGAATTGATTCAACCCGAATCGTGGATCGACCGCGATGCGATTTGAATTGAAGTAAATCAAAGCATAACGATTCGACATTGCATCTAAAGAATTGAAAGTAAATCAAAATATAACGATTCGACATTGCATCTAAAGAATTGAAGTAAATCAAAAAAGTAACGATTTTGAAGATCGCATCTGAAGATCGACATCGGCATCGAATCTGAACTGAATCGATTCACCGTTTCTGATCTAAGGGCAGAATCGATGCGTTCATCTTTTCTTGCTTTCTTTTGTCTTTAGAAAAATAAAGTGTTGTTTTCGTGAAAATTTTCGACTTCCGGTTTCTAAGGATTTATAGTGTTAAAACTTCTTGTCTGGAATACGATTTGACTATTTTTTTAAATTTTTTGTCCGTCAGTCTGTCTATTTGTTTGTCTCTGACAAAAAAATTGTGAGTGGTCTATTTCAAGAACTAATGCATGGAATCTGTTGAAACTTTAGATTCAGTTAGACCTTCATATAAATTGGTGCTGATTACTTTTTGATGAAAATCGCTCAACAGGTGGCGCTGCTATGCTGCATTTTTCATGATTTCCGCAAGATTGCTATCGCAAGAACTAATGCACGAATATTCACCAAACTTCAGATTCAGTTTGACGTTGACATAAGTTGTTGAGGATTAGGTTTTGATGTAAATCTACCAGCAGGTGGCGCTGCTATGCTGCATTTTTCCCGAGTTTCGCAATAGCTCTATCTCAAGAACTAATACACGGATTTTCATAAAACCACATTCAGTTAGACGTTGGCATAAATTGCTGCTTATTAGGTTTCGGTATAAATCGCCCAACAGGGGGCGTTGCTATGCTGATTTTATCAGCACAATTGAATTCAGACATTTTTCTCCGGGAGGGACAGTTCAGAGGGGGAGGGGATTGGACTTTTATACATTTTAATGTACAAAAAGCATAAAATATCAAACTTTCTGGGGGGCATTTGAATGTTGCGGGGGGGGGGGGGAATGCTACCCTCCCGGGCCATCCCCTGAATTCAACACGTTTTTCAGGATTTAAATAATTTTAGGGATAATATCTCAAGAACTAATGAACGAAATTTCATCAATTTTTAATGTACAAAAACGTATTGAACTCAGGGGGTGGCCCGGGGGGGGTGACATTCTCCTCCCCCCGAAACACTCAAATGCCCCCCAGAAAGTTTGAGATTTTATGCTTTGTTGCGGGGGGAGGAATGTCATCCCCCGGGCCACCCCCTGAATTCAACACGTTTTTCAGGATTTAAACAATTTTAGGGATAATATCTCAAGAACTAATGAACGAAATTTCATCAAACTTAATATTCTGTTAGACAATGACATAAGTTATCCATGATTAGGTTTTTGTGTAAATGATATAACAAATTGTGCTGCCATGCTGCTTTTATCAACAGTGTTGAATTCAGACATTTTTCTCCGGGGGGGATTTCTATGGTTCTGGCGAGGAACATTCTAGAGTTACGAGGGGGGAAGGATTGGACTTCCGTCCATTAAGCATAAAATCTCAAATCTCCCTAGGGGACATTTCAATGTTCCGGGGGGGGGGAGAGGGTCCACCCGTACCAGCCCCTGAATTCAACACTGTTTTTCAGGGTTTACACAATGTTTGCGATAACATCTCAAGAAGTAATGAACGGAATTTCATCAAACTTAATATTCTGTTAGTCATTGACGTAAGTTGTTTTTTCTGAGTCTTTCGTGTTAATCATGTAATAGGCTGCGTTGCTATACTGCTTTTTTTCATGATATTCATGAT
The DNA here is from genome assembly GCA_963932465.1 of Maratus speciosus. NCBI lineage: Eukaryota > Metazoa > Arthropoda > Arachnida > Araneae > Salticidae > Maratus > Maratus speciosus. Next base: position 359,866,040 of record OZ010798.1, on the reverse strand, counting down.
AGCCATATCTCAAAACTAATGCACGGAATTTAATCAAACTTCATATTCTGTTACACTGTCGTATAAATAGATCCTTATTAGGATTGGGTGTATACTACCCAGCAGGTGTCGCTTTTATGCCCTTTGAACTGGGATTTTCCGTTGCGGACATCTAAGAGGGTGTGGGCCGAAATTCAATGATTTGTTAGGAAAATGGGATCTATTTATATAAAATCCAAGTCTCTGTGTGTCCCTCACTATTCCGGTAGGACCGCCTCATTGAAATGAGTAATTATTGAAAAATATTAATGCAGGGTTACCACAGTACGCCAAATGTTAGCCAACTTGGTGATAGCTGGCTAATTTGGCGCAATTCCCATTTAAAACCATTAATCTTTCATAATGGAGGTCACCGAAATTTAATTTAAACTCCACTCTTTTAGATATTTTTTCGAAATCTATGAGTGAGAATTTAAAGTACATCTTTACATCTTCCTCCCGATGCTACTAATAAAATAACCGCCAATATACAACGGTGTACTGTGTGAGCTCCTAACTGCGCGATTTTAATGTGCTTTAGGTACTTTTCCAGTATAGGTGCCTTGGCGAAAAAGGAAATTTGCTAACATATTTTCCGGGAACCTATTCACTGTTTCATTTTATATACACATGCATTATTTTCGATATTTATACGATTTATTTAACATTAAAAAGCCGTTTCTCTAATTTTATACAGAAACAGATGTAATTTGTACATAAAAACATCAATAATATACATATAAAACAAACAAAAACGCTCATCAAATTTGTTTTCATAGCTATTTATATGATTTGACAACAAATCTCGATATTTTTCCGTTATACGGACACCATGCCAAAATGTATGCTAATGCGCCAATTATTTCAAAATGGTAAAAGATATTTGTAATTTTATGCCAGCAGTTTAATATGAGTTTTATTTTTTGCTTTATTTTATAGCAGTTATTTGTTCACTTATTTTAAGTATATATTTGTGATTTGATGAAATAATTCGTAAAAGTCTGGAAATTTCAAATGTTATATTTTTTAAATGCTCACTTTAGTATCGACAATGGTTTTTCTTTTATTTTTAAAATGCTTCAATTCACGATTTTGCGCCAACTATTACGCTTGGCGACAATGGTGTCCGCATAACGGAAAAGTACCCAAATCTCACTTTCTGATGCCCAAATTACACCAAGCTTTTAAAAAAAAAATGCCAAAGCCTCTACAGTGGAAAAGTACCATTCTGTCTATTATTTTGTGCTATCCGTGTTATAGTTTGTACTATATGCAAGGGGAGTGGAGCGAAGAGTTTAAACATTAAATATTAAAGTTTCGGCACAGATGTCATATACGCCCCATATTGGCGCGATTTTTTTCTGACGCCAATGTCATATACACAATGGGTACTTAACTGGCGCCAAAGTGTCGTAATTTTGCTTGATATGGTAATCCGGATGTTGTTGTTTATGCTGTTGATGTTTTCGCCAAATTGGCGTCGGAAAAAATTTGCGCCAATATATGATAACGTATATGAAAACTGTGCCAAAGTTTCTATGAAACAGTATAAGACTACAAAATTAAGAATAAAATAAATGAAAAATAAGACTCAAGATGAAAGAAAAATCATGCGTTAAGCATAGAATATGAAACACTTTTTAACGCATCCTGAATGCTTTAACAAAACTTCGTTATTTAGGGAAATAAGGTAAATAAGATAACGTTACTTTTTAGATATCCCGTCGACCAATTTCGCCAAATTATATAAATCGCCAAATCAATAGTAAAACATTAACCAAAATACAAATAAAATGTCGAATTAATGGTTTTATTGGCCATTATTGGCATTTAATCTTACAATTAATTAATTAATGGCAACCATTATTGGCAATTAATCTTACAATTTGGCGACAGTAATTTGGTCGACGGGATAACTAAGAAGTACCAAGATAACTAAGTAAACATTTTAGAAAACGCATAAAAAAATTTAAAAATTGATTTCAGCAGTTACCGTCCATAGCCAATAGTACCGTTATTACATGCCACTATTTAGCTAAAATTTAATTTAAACTACTCTTAAAACTTCTGAAATCACATTTCCAGATATTATCATCCATAGACGGTTATGTATCCAATTCTTTGCGTGACCATGTATATCATTTTATCTATATTCTACAAACATTTCTTAGAAACTAAATGCAGTTCAGCGTGAAAATGCATAACTCCTTTAAAAACAACCTTTAAGCAATTTACTCTCATACTCAGTAACCCTTACGAATTCTTTTGTGTAGCCCTGCATATGAACTGTAGCATTTATACACACAGTATAGTGTAAATAAATGTAGTGAAACATAAAAGCGCATATCATAATTAAAAATGCATTTCTAGCAATCATTGCTTATGTACAATACTTCGGAGAAAAGTTTCTTGGCGAGAAAGAAGTTTGCCAACGTATTTTCTGGCAACCTATTTACGGCTTCATACTCACAAGCAATTTTTTCCATATGTATACAATTTGGCACAGATGTCATATACGCCCCATATTGGCGCGATTTTTTTCCGACGCCAATTTGGCGAAAACATCAACAGTATAAACAACATTCGGGTTACCATTACAAGCAAAATAACGACACTTTGGCGCCAGTTAATTACCCGGTGCGTATATGACATCGGCGTCAAAACAAAAGTCGGCACAGATGTCATATACGCCAATATGGGCGTATATGACATCTGTGCCGACAATTTAATTTAAAAAAAGCTATTTACCCATTTTTATAAAGAAACAGAAGTAATTTTTGCACAGATGTCATATACGCATGGAGGTTGGCGGGATTTTTCTATGACGCCAATTTGGCAGAAATCTCGCTTTCGAATACCAGTTACTTATATATTTTTCAATTATTTGCTATCATTCTGAAAAGGAAATAACTAAAAATAAATAAAAGTTTGAATAATAACTATAGAAGAAAGCAGTTTATATAATTAAAAAACAGAAAATAAAAGTAAATAAACAATTTATTAATAAATAAAAAACGATATGCGGGTTACCATAGCAGGCAAAATAACACCATTTTGGCGCCAGTTAGGTATCCCGGTTCATATCTGAAATCTGTGCCATAATTTGTATATAAAAAAAATTACATATATTTAGAAACGATTTTTTTTATGTATATAAGTGCATATATAAACAAAGATAAAAGTTCATTAGATTTGTTTTCATAGCTGTTTATATATTTTCGCAACATATCTCACTTTCCGATGCCCGTATCGCGGCAAGCTTTTTATAAAAATGCTCTATAATGGAAAAGTACTTAAAAAAATAATTAACAGAAATAACAAATTAAACAAACTAAAACTTTTTATTTCGAGATCAAAGCATTGTTTTTAATTTCGATAAAAAATACATATATCCTTGGATAACTTCAAATGAAATTACGTTCACAGCTTATTATCTCATTCCATAAACCTAAACAAACACAAGTGATCGAGATCAAAGCATTGTTTTTAATTTCGATTAAAAATGCATATATCCTTGGATAACTTGAATTAAAATTAGGTTCACAGCTTAATATCTCATTCCATAAACCTAAACAAACACAAGTGATTCATTCATCGTGAAACGTCAAAAATATTAAATCATTGAGGAAATCATTCACAAAGTAAGTTCTCCAACAATCAATGGGCAATATTCTAATGACGTCACAGTAGGTAAAATGGTGGCGGTATCGTTTGTTTATGGTTTTGTAATCACAAAGATTTAATTTTGCAATGTCTCTTAGTTACATTATTTTATTGTAATATTTATGAGCTCAGAACAAAAGCCTATTTTTTCATTATTTAGTTATTAAAGACGGAAAAAACCATAAATGCATGATTTGAAAATTTTAAATAATTTTCTTTCTTAATACTAAAAAATAACATCGGGAAGTAACAGCAGGTTTAAGTTAAATAAGTTTAACTGTTTAATTCTGTTGTAATATTCAAAATAACTGTATTTATTAGATTTCAGTACTCAACATCAGGGCCCGATTAAACTTTGAAGTTAGAGGAATTACAATGTCATTTCAGGACCGTTCTTTTGGAGAAGCTTTTCTAAATTCCATATATACATGGAAAATCTTCAGTGTTAGAAATATTATTCCTAGGACTGACATAACACGAGAACGGCCTGCAATTTTACACAAGTTTTTGAAAGCTACTTTATATCAGAAATTTTTCTAAAAACTGGTTACTTTTTTGTTATAGCGGCCCACACTATTAGGATTATGACAAGTTGCAGCCAATTTCGCCAACGTCGTAACCAAGATCGTGAAGCACACACATATAATACCATTTCATGAAATCGTATACGATAATTTAATAGTTTTTAACCTTACTCCAAGTGTGTTATTTATTTATTTTTAAGGCTCAACAATCTAAATTGTCCAATATATGAATTTTAAAAAAATGTAAACAAAGATTGAATAGACATGACCGCAAAAAGCCTCAAATCTGCATAACACTTGAAACCAAACTGTGCAGATTAGTGGTCTTCTACTGTACACAGTTTTTCATAAATGTGTTTCGTTCTTAAAATGTGTTATTTTCAATAATCACTGCGGAACAAGCGAGAAAACTCATATTCTTGCACATGAGTTGTATATATCTTTATATCTAAATTTCCGTCATTTTTGACGGGCTACCTTTCTAGTTCTTATATATATTTTTTAAATACACATATTTCAACGAACCTATACTTTTGGATCCTCATGATGGATATAGGTTATTTAAATTTGACACTGTGATAGCGAATTTTGAAGTTTTAACATTTATGAGACAGAAGAAAGTTTTGGGATTGGACATGCAACTACTTGACCTTAAATTTTTGAAGGAAAATGAAAATGATATGACCTTTAGAGACATCGATTAAAAAATTTATAGTATCGATTAAATCGAGTTGGCCATAGTATCGATTAAATCGATTAAAAAAATCGAAATCGCCCATCACTACGCTGGCGACGTTAATGCGATGTTTAATTGTTTTTAGGGTTTCGTTCATCTGGCGAAACCCTATTCGTCTCGCTCCTCTGTCTGTCTGTCCGTCCGTCTGTCTGTCCGTCTGTCTGTCCGTCACAGTGCCCGTTCTCAGAAACTACACATGCTGGAGATTTGAAATTTTGCATACTTTATAGATGACCACCACACATCATACGACAAATCATAAAATTTTGAAAAAGTCCTTTTTTTTTAACCCTTTGGGCTCCCACATGTATATTTTAAACAATTCTTTCTAAGTGCGTCCCTAATTAGGCTGCATGCGTGAAATTTTGCGTACTTATAGACGGACACCTCAGATCAAACAACAAATCATAAAATTTTGAAAAAGTCATCCATTTAACCCTTTGGGCTTCTACATGTGTATTTTAAACAATTCTTTCTATGTGAACCTCTAATTAGATTGGAGGCGTAAAATTTTGCATACTTATAGCTGAATACCTCGCATTAAAGGACAAATCATAAAATTTCGAAAAAGTCTTACATTTAACCCTTTGGGGTCCCCCATGTGTATTTCAAACAATTATTTCTATGTGAGCCTCTAATTAGGTTGGAGGTGTGAAATTTTACAAACTTATAGCTGAACTCCTCACATCAAACGACAAACTATAAAATTTTGAAAAAGTCGTACATTTAACCCTTTGGGCTCCCACATGTGTATTTTAAACAATTCTTTCTATGTGAACCTCTAATTACATTGGAGGCATGAAATTTTGCGTACTTATAGATGGACACCTCAGATCAAAGGACAAATCATAAAATTTTGAAAAAGTCGTACATTTAACCCTTTGGGCTCCCAAACAACTTTTTTTAAACAACTCTTTCTAAGTGAACCCTAATTAGGTTGGAGGAGTGAAATTTTGCATACTTATAGCTGAATACCTCACATCAAACGACAAATCATAAAATTTTCAAAAAGTTGTATATTTAACCCTTTGGGCTCCCACATGTGTATTCTAAACAATTCTTTTTAAGTGAGCCCCTAATTAGGTTGCAGGCATGAAATTTTGCGTACTTATAGATGGACACCTCAGATCAAACGACAAATCATAAAATTTGAAAAAGTCATACATTTAACCCTTTGGGCTCCCACATGTGTATTTTAAACAATTCTTTCTATGTGAACCTCTAATTACATTGGAGGCGTGAAAATTTGCATACTTATAGCTGTATACCTCACATCAAAGGACAAATCATAAAATTTTGAAAAAGTCGTACATTTAACCCTTTGGGCTCCCAAACAACTTTTTTTAAACAACTCTTTCTAAGTGAACCCTAATTAGGTTGGAGGAGTGAAATTTTGCATACTTATAGCTGAATACCTCACATCAAACGACAAAACATAAAATTTTGAAAAAGTCATACATTTAACCCTTTGGGCTCCCCCATGTGTATTTCAAACAATTCTTTCTATGTGAGCCTCTAATTAGGTTGGAGGCGTGAAATTTTGCATACTTATAGCTGAATACCTCACATCAAACGACAAATCATAAAATTTTCAAAAAGTTGTATATTTAACCCTTTGGGCTCCCACATGTGTATTCTAAACAATTCTTTTTAAGTGAGCCCCTAATTAGGTTGCAGGCATGAAATTTTGCGTACTTATAGATGGACACCTCAGATCAAACGACAAATCATAAAATTTTGAAAAAGTCATACATTTAACCCTTTGGGCTCCCACATGTGTATTTTAAACAATTCTTTCTATGTGAACCTCTAATTACATTGGAGGCGTGAAAATTTGCATACTTATAGCTGTATACCTCACATCAAAGGACAAATCATAAAATTTTGAAAAAGTCGTACATTTAACCCTTTGGGCTCCCAAACAACATTTTTTAAACAACTCTTTCTAAGTGAACCCTAATTAGGTTGGAGGAGTGAAATTTTGCATACTTATAGCTGAATACCTCACATCAAACGACAAAACATAAAATTTTGAAAAAGTCATACATTTAACCCTTTGGGCTCCCCCATGTGTATTTCAAACAATTCTTTCTATGTGAGCCTCTAATTAGGTTGGAGGCGTGAAATTTTACAAACTTATAGCTGAATACCTCACATCAAACGAAAAACTAAAAAATTTTGAAAAAGTCGTGCATTTAATCCTTTGGGCTCCCACAAGTGTATTTTAAACAATTCTTTTTAAGTGAGCCCCTATTTAGGTTGGAGGTGTGAAATTTTGCATAATTATAGTTGAACACCTCACATCAAATGACAAACCATAAAATTTTGAAAAAGTCGTACATTTAACCCTTTAGGCTCCCACATGCGTGTTTTAAGCAATTCTTCCAAACTGAGCCCCTTATTAAATTGGAGATTTGAAATTTTGCATGCTTATTATAGCAGAACACCTGAGGCCAGGCGACAAATTATAAAATCTTGAAAAAGTCTTACGTTTAACCCTTTGAGCTACCATATATGTATTTTAAGCAATTCTTTCTAAGAGAGCCCCTAATTAAGTTGGAGACATGTATTTTTGCATACGGATAGCTGAATACCTCAGACCACACGACAAATCATAAAATTTTCAAAAAGTCTTATATTATTTACTCCTCCGTGCTCTAACTTGTATATTTTAAGCAATTTTTCTAACCTCCGCCCTTTTCACCCGGGGAGCACTTTTCCAACTTTTGCCGACACCCCTTTGACCATTCTTTCATATTATGCACCATAGCCTTACATATTTGAGTTCCACTTTTTACCGCCAGGGGCGCCTACTTATCTCGGGTGCTATGGGCCCAATCCCATCGACTAATATATATACGGATAGTATGTAAAACGGAGTTTCGTTCGGATAGAGATTTGTTTAGAATAGAGTGCGCTTCTGGTCGCGAAATGTGGAACTAACAGATTTTTCAAAAGGATAAAGTGTTTTGAAATGAATATTAAACGAAACCCTCTGTGCGATCTATGATCACACTTACCCACTTGTTTTCTTTTTGGGTGTCATTTTTCATTTTTTTATTTTTTGCCATTTTCTGGACTGAAAAATTACATTGAGTAAAGAATCTTTGTATTGCTTTTTGTTTTAAAGAAAATATTCTTTTCAATACTGCCATATCACGAATTCTTCTTAATATATAAGTTGAATAGGATCTGCATTCTGCTGTCGCTCTAACCATTCCATAACTGTTTCCAAATATTATGTGATGCGCCTTGATCATTTTCATGACATTCGTTTCATTTTCTTCTATTTCTTTTTCATCATGAATAGGTGTTACAATCTCATTATCACTTAAAATCTAATATCCACACTGTCAAAAAAATTCGTCTTTATACACTCAATTATTTGTCCTTTTTGAACAACTAATTTCCACACTCCTAAAAAATTTTCTATCCCCTGACATTTCAAAGGTACCTGACCCCTTAATAGATTTAAAAATATTGACTTTACTATTGATATTTTTGCGACAGATGAAGTACAAATAATGCCCCAATACGTCATTTGACAATATTGATTATCGTTTATTTATTGACATACATGCCAAAATCACTGGTATCAATTCATTTTTTTTTGTCGTAAATTTGACAGTTGCTATATCTGAGTTTAATACAAAGTACATTACCCTTTCCAGTCAGATTTAATCATAAAATTCTGTGAATGAAAGAAGCCTTTTTTTAATTAAAAAAGCAACTTTTTTTTTATTTTATGACTCATATATTTCGTTAATCAAAAATCGTAATTCTGATTCAGTTAAAATCGAAAGTGTGTACGTATTGAGCACTGACAATGTAAAGGAACAAGTGGGTACTAGGTTTTTTTTTTTGGTTTTTTTTTTCTTTAAAGAAAGAAAGAAAAATTAACACGACTGCAGCGTTTGTAGCTGCTGGAATATAAAATTTCGATAAATAACAGTTTTTGTCCTTTTTTTTTTTTTTTTTTTTTTTTTTTTTTTGAAATTCAATGCCGGTATTTCTGAATAGTAATGTAGGGTTAAAATTATTCCACAAATACATCTAAATAAAGCATTAAATAGGAATAGGAAAACATCATGTAAAGAGATAAAAAGTATTTTTATATTCTAAAAACATATAAGGAAATAGAAGTTCACGGATTATTTGCCAAATGCTTTTCCTGAACTCCAATGCATCTAAGCCAGGGGTTCCCAGACTTTTAGATCGATGTACCACTAAATAGAAGTTCATACTTCCGCGTACCACAGGGTGACAAATTCAAAGCTAATACGAAAAATCTGTATAAACGGGAAAAAAGGATATTATCCCATTGACAGATGATATGATGGAACTGTTAGGAGATTTTGTATTTATTACAAGGCAAAACCACAATACTCATTCTCAAATGTTAAAATATCTCGTTAGAAGCAATTCGTAACTGATCATGCCTTTTAGGCAGTATAATTAGTATTGGGATAAGTTAGTCTATGCCATGAAATCGATCTTTTCTTAACATTTATCTTTATAGCATGCAAATGAAAACGATCGTTTAGAAACATACATTAAACATGAGCTGGATTATGTTTATGAATGAATATGAATGATGTAAAAACATGAAAAATGTTTAATATGCTTATTTGATTACAGAAATGTTTTTAGGCATCTCAGTTTCAAAAAGAAAAAAAATATCTGATAAAAATATTCTATACAACAGAATTTTTAAGAGGTCAGGTACATTTTTAGATGTAAAAAACTAACGAAACTTTTAAAGCTTATCGTAAAATTATTACTTCCACTTGTATAATACTTTACAACCCTACTATTTTCAAAACGCTATTTTCCCGCTGTTCTTTCTTTCTTTTTAATCAATTTGTTAATTTCTAAAGAATCGTTATAACAAAAAAAAAAAAAAAAAAAAAAAAAAGTCCGCCGCGAATGAAATCAGCAGCGGTGACGCTACGGCGATTAATTTTAAAATAATTAAAATCGTCAAACGATCACGGAAAACAATCGCGAATTTTGCCAAGAGTATTCGCTAAAAAAACAAAGTTATTTTGTCGGGTTCGGGGACGAAGAAAATAATTTCTTCGGGCGTTTACAAAATAACAGGGATGGTACATAATGTCCATCAAGATGGAGAGTTATAAGAAATGGCCGCAACTACTGTTGTCAGGATGCCAGGTGTCCCGATTAACGCGGATAGTCCCGATTTTCAGACACAGAACCGTTCCTCCAAACCATTGCGTGGAATCCCGATTTTCCATAATGTGCACATTCTTAGGGAATTTCATTCATATCTTGCTGTTTGTTAATATGCGTTGAATATTTAAAGCAGGGGTTCCCAAACTTTTGGATCGACGTACCACTAAATAGAAGTTCATACTTCCGCGTACCACAAGGTGACAAATTCAAAGTTAATACAGAAAAACATGTATAAACGGAATATGTCTAAAACGAAATATTTTTCCTGTCTTTTGTGCTCCTGTCTGATCAGATTTTACAGTATTTAATTGCATAATTACATTATTAAATTGGTAGTTAGACTGGCTGCTTTATTTTAACATTCAAATAAAAGGTATCACCATCATTACATTTTAATAATAAGCACATTATCAAAATACATTTAGTACATAAAAAGCTACAATACTTAATGACTTTTTGGTGTAAATTGATACATATTCTGTATGGTGACTCTATTAATTCCCGTGTATTGCTAATGAGAAAGGTGTATTTATCATTATAAAGTGCATCCTTTGTGGATGGCAAATATTATTTAAATCTATTAATAGATCTATTTAAATAGAGAACATAAATACTAGATAGCTTTGTTAAACTTAAAAATTATATACACATTTAAAGTCACCTTGTTCATCCATTTTTTATTATATGAACATTATGTTTATATCAACAGTAAAATACACTTAAGAAAATTTAATAAATGTATAAATAAGTATTATACACACATACAATATAGTTATAGATGAAAACTTTTTCTTTTTTCCAGCTGGGATGAAAGATAAACTAAATATCTAATTATTGCCATTTATGTAAAATTTCAATCGAAATTACATTAAAATAAAGAAAGCAAAACGCTGTCAAAGCAGTTATTTAATACAGTGAAGAGACTACAGTGACGGTTAACTGACAAATCAAAAAGAGGAGGGGTATTGAGCTGTTTTTTGATTCCACATATTATATTTTATATTTTATTTCACTACTAGTATCAGATTTTTGCATACCAGTAATCAGAGCTTCACGTACCAGTACTGGTACGCGTACCATAGTTTGAGAACCCCTTATCTAAGCTATTCTAGTAATTTTTCTATAAATATTCTGAAGAATTTCACCCCTAATATTGTTGGAAGCATGGACTATCTTTTTTCACAATGTCAGCTGCGTATGTATTATCTTCCAACTTTCCCTTTCTTTTTTTTGTTTTTTTTCAGTAAATTACATATTTGCATTTAAAACTTGATATAAAAACTAGAGATGAGAGGGGTGTTTTTTACATCTGTGTTCGGGCTCGCTTCAAAGCAAAAATTAAATTTATTCACAAATGGAAAAAAGAAAAAAAAAACGTTGCTGTTTGAGAGATACGAATAGAGTCTAATATTTTTTAAGTGTTTTAATTTTTTTAACACTTATGTGTCGTCCGAATACAGTAGATTTCGGTTAATTGGGACACATCGGTTCTGCACTTTTCTTTTAAAAGACGCTGTCGCAATTAACAGAAGTAAACTCAGAGATATTTTCTATTTGTTTCTTGACATTTTGTACTATTTAAGCGGTTGTCCCAAATAAACGGAAATCTACATTACTGAGTTATATAAAAACATTATTTGTACACGTATGTTGAATTTCCTTTAACCATAAAAAGACCAAATACTACTGCCATGAGTTTTTTATAATTGTTGGAGAAGTGGCTAACATTTGAAATAGGTGTATAAAAATAATGCAATACTACAATTTATTCGAATTAGATTACTCAAAATTCTAATGCCCGTATTAATTTGTTATATGTACTATTTTTTACAGAATAATTATCCGCTCGATATATTACAATGACATAAATTATTTTCATGTTTAACGTTTTGAAACAATTTAATTTTCTGTAATGACATTTTCATATATTGACATTTATAAAGCTCCAGTTAATTAAAGCATCAGAAGATAAGCTATTGAGACTGATAGAATAGTAAACACATTGCAAAAGAGCATTATGGTTTAGTTCCTGTAATCTCTTGTACTGTACAATCAATTAATTATTTGATAATATTTAATTAAATGGTTCTAATTCAGTTCCTGAAAATTTGTAATCTCCGATATCCCTTAATTAAATAAATTAAATAGTAGTATGTAAGTAAATATAAGTCAGATTAATTCCACGTCGAACAAAGTTAATATTTGTTATCATGTGAAATAAATTAAATGCACGTAAAGAATTAGAGACAGATCAATTTTATTTCTATGTTATAAAAAAGAACATGTCTGTCGCTCTGGTTATACTAAAGGTGCACAGCATGAATTATCGATGTCGCTTCTATAGCATATATCTTCGCTTCTAGATATCCCATAATTTCAAAATTTCCTCCTCCAAATGCAGGAAATTCTGTACTTTTAAACAAAATTTCATTGAAATCTATAAGTGAATTTACCTAAATTTTGTGATTAAAAATAATAATAATAATTTACAGGCATATATTTAATATATCAACATTTGACACAATACTAAGCATTTTCTGCCATAAAGAAAAAAAAATGATTTTAAGGGAGTCCAGGGCAGATTTTAAAATAATTTTTATTTATTGAGTTAAAATTTTAATTTTTTTGTGATGGTTAACCATATTATTTGTAAACGAAATCACGTGATAAAATTTTGCATAATTAAAAAATATATATATTTAAAATTTATTAAAAAAGTGGGGTCAATTAAAATTGTTATAACTTGAAATATTATTTGCAGAATTTCAATTTTTTTTTCATTTAAATAAACAGAAATACATAAGTTTTAATTTTGATTCAGCATTTTAAAAAATATTAATTAAAAAATATATATTTAAAGTAAAAATTGAAAAAAAAATGATGTAATAAAAAAAGCATATTTTTAGAAGTAAATATTCTTTTCAAATTTGCTAAATCAAAATTAAAGTAAAACAATTGAAAAAGACATTTTCCAAGTTTGAACTATTTATCTTTAACGATTCTTGACTTATGACAATGTAAATACGAGAAATGGGGAAAAAACGCATCATGAAGAAAAATGCATTTTCGCAAGAAGATGACAACCATGACAACCATAGCTTGAAAGCTAGATTTTGAAAACAAACTAAACCGAAAAATTCAGTATTTCCTATTCTAATTAAGATAGAAACACTATTTATACGTCATTTTAAGCGGAGATAACAGAGAAAGTTTTAATGCCTTTTTTTTTTTTTTTTTTTTTTTTTTTTAAGCAGATTTGAAGATTTTTGTGTCCCGGACTCCCTTAAGTATCATAAATGAACACAGAACCGAAAAAAAGTAAAGAAAAGTAAGATGAAATTGGTAGGGTAAACTACACTTGTCGATTCTTATCGTCAAAGCCCGACAAGAGCACCTACTTTTTTTCCCTTTTAATTTAGGTTAATTATTCATATCTGATCTAGCAAGTAGGATTGTCCAAGATTATATTTTCGTGTAATTTTAGTAATAACTATTTTTAAAAAAAGTACGGTGAACTCGAATTTTATCGCGCAAGCTGGGAGACACCACCCTCACCACGACCACTACCACCACCAACAACAACAATAAAAACGTAAATCCAAAAACACGATCTAACCGAAGACGTAAAAAAAAAATTAAATAAAAGCTGATTGCAAAAATTAAAACTTTTATATTTGTCTATAAAATGGAAATTTATATTCACAACACATTTGTCTAGTAATATTTACAGTAACGAATTAGATTTATATATTGTTAGATATACAGAGTAATTAAAAAAAAAAAGTTTACAAAATTGCATGACAAATCAGGCATACAACAAGGATGAAAAATCACATAGGAATATAGGGTCGCAACCCACTTATTTAGTCACATTCACAAATACACGGTGTTTCATCCTAACTCAATTTGGGTTTACCGTAATAACTTTCAGAAAACTGAAGTATTATTATTAACTAGAAAACAGGAATTCTGCTTTTTCAAAATTTAGTGTCGCCCCCGATGAAAAAAAAAAATATGTATAATAGTACAAAACATATTTCAATTTTAAGACTGAAAGCACAAACTTTTATTTTATGTAAAATGACGTCATTCGCATCCACTTAAGAATTACACATTTACGATCCACTCTTAAAACATCTACAGTAAAGCATGCATAGAATGCCACTACCTCAAAATAATACACAAATGCAGCAAAAAGATGCCGTCATTAAAGAAACTGGATAAAAAATGGCTATTTAATGAATCATAGGCATTCATTTGTTTGTAACATTAATATAGACGATTTCAGTCGTGACGTCAGTCATGACGTTTTCGCTGGAAACTGACTCCAAACAAACGGTTGCTATGTTGTATTTTGTATTTTGTTTGTGTGTTGCAGCTATATCTCACATCTAAGTGTTTTAATACTTGATGTGTACTGGTAACATTTTCCACGATTTATATTTAAAAAGAAATGACGCATAGCAACCGTTTGTTTGGAGTCAGTTTCCAACCAAAACGTCATGACAGACGTCACACTGAAAGGGTCTACAGATACTTAAAATTAAATATAGTTTCTAATACCTCCATGTTTTATTATTCGTAGGAATTATTCGTTTATATTTTTTTCGAAATAGCACGTATTTTAATTACATTTTCTTTCGGTTGTTATGAGAAAATGGCTTCAAAAAGATATAATTGCTATTTTTCAATTATTTTCCCTTTACTTTCTATATAAATGGAGTACTTAAGTTGCCAAAATTAAATAAATGGTGCTAAAAACTACAAAATTTAATATTTCAAAAATAATTGGAGATACAGTTTTCAAACAAATTGCATTTAAAAGTACTTTTTTTCCCAATACGACGGTATAAACATTGAAAATATGCGATACTTAGAAATTAAAAAAATTGCTATAGATCATTTAATTGTACAATAATACATCTGCTTTGTTTATTGCTAGCGTCTGTAAGGTAACGTTATTTTTTGGAGACAAAATAAGCTGGGAGAAAAAAATAGCATACCGTTCCGGGGGCTAATAAAACATTTAACAGACATTTTCACCTTTGTTGAAAATGGGCTAACACCAAACAAAAGTGGTAGAAGTTTGCATTATACGCGCCAGCAGCATGCGCTGGACGCCCCACATTTTGGACTGTGATTATCAATCCATACGGCATCATCGATTTCTTGAGCAACATGTTTTTCCAGGTCTTTTCGTGGTGTTATCATATTTCACACAAAACAAGGTTTATATCGTTGCATTTTCATTACAATGTTTTTATTTTTCTCGAAATTATTAAGATCAGCCCAAGTTCAGTTAGGATGAAACACCCTCTGTTTGCGACTAAATAAGAGGTTTGCGACCGTTCCTGTGTGATTTTTTATTCTTGCCGTATGCTTGATTTGCCATCTCCCTTTGTAAACGTTTTTTTTAAATCACCCTGTATATGCAGTAATAATAATAATAATGATAATAATAATAATAATAATAATAATAATAACTATCGCGTCCCTTTTCCTTTATAACTGCAGCTATGATATATTATTATATGATATATATATTAGATTTAAAAGTGCATTGTATCGGCATTTTTGCGCGATGTTTTTTTATTCTAAAAATAGTCGCTATAAATCCATGATAAAGTACCCTATTACACTATTCAAACTAATATGTTAAATTGTTATCGAATAAAGTTTTGTGGACCACAACACAATAATTTTTCAATTCTGTCGTAAAAAGATATACCATCATATTAAGAGAAAAATCCCTTCTGTCCTTATTAGACCTTTGAAAGGGGGTCGTACCTTATTTATACTACTTCATTTACCACTTAACTTAAATTCAAAACGACAAAAGGACACCCAGAACGTTTAATAAAAAAATTACCATCATAAGATCATGTAAAGAACAGAGTTTGTTTATTTTGAAATTAATGTATTAGTAATTTCTGTCGGCGATCGATCATTTCAACGTTTTAACCACATAATTTCAATTGCTCCTGAACAGGTAAAAGTTTTCAAAGTATCTATTCAATATTAAACTTGTTAATTAATCTGTTGTACATATTTATTCGCATAGATTTTTAATGAAATTTTAAATAATATTCTGCATCCAATTTTACATTATATGAATGTTATTATTTTAAATTGTATTGTAAATGTATAAATTACTAAGCTTCATCCTTTCTTTATAGGAAAAGCATAAGGTTTGTCACACGCAAAATTTTCTGAACATTATTTATTAGGCACGCAGCATTTAAAAGACCATAAGTAAAATCCGTCGTTAAAATAGCAAACACAGTGATAAATAATTTAACACAAAGTTATTTTTAAAAATGGATTTTAATTTATACGTAAGATTAAGACTTTAAAATATGAGCATACAGTTTCAAGAATTTTAAATTAAATTTTTATGCTTCAAACTTATGTTTTCAAACTTATTTGATACATGCCTTAAAATAAAATGCAATAAGTTCCGAATTTCAAAACTTTGTGATTATTGTTATTTTTAAGTAGGCTGTACAATATAAAACAATTTCATTTTGAAAAGACCAGGTTTCATGACAAGTTTGAAATTAGTATATAAAACTTGTTTGGAAATATAAATCACCAAAAATGAGCGTTTCAATTTTGACTCAGCTACCATTATCAAGAAATGCATTACTCCTCTAGATTTAGACTTTTTTTAAGCTGTTTTTATCCATAGATTTAAAAACTCCTTGGTTAATGATTTGTCTAGTATACATTACATCTCAACTTTCTGGGTGGATTTGTTGTGTCATTACACTTCACTTCTGCTTTGATTTCATTGGTTGTTGCAACTTGATGGTCTTTTGGTATTATGTTTTCTGACATTTGGGTTTTCACCTTGCATGTAGTTGGAAGGGGATATTGTTTTTATAGATTTTATACACTGATGATGTGAACACTGGAACTCACGAAACGTATGCATCTGTTCACATTACCTTATGTATTTTATTATGTACTTAAACGTTGATTTTTGGTGATTTAAGTTTGAAATTAATTGATAAAACCTTAAGCTTAAATAATAACTTAAATTTCATTATGAAGTTTTAATTTCATTTTTTTTAATAATAAATATAAAGTCATTCTTCAAAATTTTCTATATTTTAAATATATTTAACTATATTTTGTTCTAAACTTAAATTTAACATAAAACGCATCTTAATCAAAATCAACATTTCAACTCTTCTTTCCTATTTTTATATGAATTGTTTACAATTTTCAATATTTGACAATCATTAAAGTTAATTTTAAAGTTAGTAATATCAGAAGATTCTACTTGCAACAAAGGCATTATGACATATAAAAATACTGTGTAAAGTAAAACATTATTTTCATTTCTATCATTAAATTTGATTGGTATATAAACTATTTAATACTAGAAGCTATATACTAGAAGCTATATACTAGAAGCTATATAAACATTTTTAATTAAAGCACCGTAATCTTTAAATTCATTATTTTAATTGGGATTAAACGATCACCTATTTTCTAATTTTTAAAGTTGTTCATTTATAAAACAAACGTTAATATCACACTTCAGTTGAAATTCGTAATTAAAATATTTAAAGAATTGAAATATGCGGATTAATTTTCATGTTTAAAAAACGGTATGTTACTATATAATGCCCGAATTTAAATACATATCCTACATAAGTATTTTTTAAATTATAAAAGAATTAATTGATGGCGTATAAAATAAAAGAAGCAAGAGTGCCTTTTTTAATTAGATTTAATAAGCAAAAATTTTAAAAATAATTAGATGCATATTTGTGCACAGATCCATGCGTAATATTTTAATTAATAACTAATGGATTTGTTTAACCTGATACAACTTTTAATCGAAATATTCGATTTACTGCTCGAATTTGGCATTGTTGCTTTTTGCTGTTTAGTTAATTAAAAGTTTATAATTAGTTAGGATTAAAATGGAGCTTTTAATTTCATTTCAATAAAAAAGAGATAAAAAGATCACTTTAATCCCAATTGCCTCAATTGTTAATGTTATTTATTTTATTTTCAAAGTCTTGAATTACAACATATCATATCATATATTTTAAGACTCTTAGTAGCGGTTGCAGGCTTATCAGCGGCGATTTTTTGTATATCATAGTTCAAGCACTACTTAAAAAAAGTTTCTCTGTAATACATTTCTCTTTCAGATATAGTGGAATAGGGTGGAACTAAAAAACGAAGTTTCGAATTTCATATTCTAATAGTGATTATTTTTTTTTCCTTTTTAACTACATAAAAAGAAAATATTTTTCTTTTAATTTTAAAATGACATTTTTCGGTTCCTCAAAGCATTTGATTTTTCACAAAAAATGAATAAAAGCCAATAATTGCATGAAAAGTGTTTTAAGCTTATTGTTAAATTTATATTTTGCAAAATTAAATTAATGAAGTGCTAATGTCCTGTAATAAAGAGAATAATTTAGTTTGAGTGCCATGGAAAAGATGGCTCCACTTTATTTGAGTTCTGTAGAAGCCAGCGTAGAGGGCGTAGGCTTTCATTGTCTCTGATTTATCTGGTTGCGACTCATAACAAGTTAGTCCGATTTAGCGTGTGTTAACAGTTTCTTCGATTAGTTTTCAATAAACAGTCGGTGTGAAATTTGACAATGCCTGCTAACATACCTACATGTAGAAAATTGTTGAAGTGTCTTGTATTTTGCGAACCAAAACAATTAACATTAGATTGTCGTCTTTGGCGAACATATGAAAATTTTATGAAACATAATTTATGGGTTCAATTTAACTTAACATCTGCCATCTGGAATCTGGAACACATTGTTTCTGAAACTTCTAAAGCTGTTACTGATAGAGTTAAAAGTGTATTGCTGAGACCTTCAATTCCAACGGTTTCTGATACACAAATCATAAAAAATGATTAGACTATCGTGAGAAATTTCAAAATTCGAAGAAAAATATTAAGACTGGAAAGAATAATCCCACATCCAATATAAAAATGAAAAATGTTAGGTAATCGTGCAAAAAACTTTTCTTTGTGTAAATGCCCTAAATAGTATCGTGTATCGGAACAAGAACGTCACTTCCTAAAAGGCCAAAGAGAGATAGGGTGATAGCAATAGGATCAATAGATATAAAAACTACAAAAAAAAAAAAATGCGTAGCAAGACTGGAAAAGGCAATATCAAGGAAAGAAAAAGTTATTTTAAAACAAAAAAGTGATGTTTGGATTGAATGATCGTCAAGTGGAAAAAAAAAATAGTTCAGAAGGAAATAGTTCTATCGGTTGTTTTTTTTAAACCCGAACTTGATAGTCAACAAGGTAAAAGAACCGGAGTATTAGACAAAACTGCAAATATTATTGCAAATGGCACCCTAGAAGATATGGGTACTTATGGTTATAATACAGAAAAGGTAACTGAAAGAAGGACTTGAAGACGACAAAGAGAAAATTAAAGGAAGAATTTGAAAGAACAAGAAAGAGGAAATGAGTTCATTTTAGAAGGATTGTATTTTGATGTCAGAAAGGATAAAATTATGTTAACTGAAGCAAAGGGAAAAAAGTACAACTAAGAATCATTAAAGAAGAATACATGGTCTTAGTTCAAAAACCAGGATCAAAATATATTGGTCATATTTCATTGTCCTCTTCTTTTTATATTAATATAGCCACTGCAATTTTGGTGTATTTGCAAAATAATCATACAGACATTTCAAGTGTGAAATTTATTGGGTGAAACAGAAACGCCGTCAATGCAGGACGCAAATCTGGAGTTATCAAAACATCGGAAGCAAGACTCTAAAAACTTTACAATGGATAAATTGTTTATTACATGCAAATGAACTTTTTTTAGATACTTATTTCAACATCTTGCTGGAAAAACTACGGGTACTAAAGGATTTTCTGGACCAGTAGGACATCAACTTGAAAAAATGCGAACATATATATACAGACTATAAAAACATAGATCCTGTCTTGACAGACTGATCGGATGAAGAACTTAAAAAATAGTACAAACAGGGGATGCACCTGAATTTTATATTTTCCTTGTCATACTCAAACAGTGGAAACGTTTCTCAAAATTGTCCCGAGAGCTGCGTCAACCGTCTTTAGATATTAAGCAAGAGATGGCTTTATCTTGGGAAAGTTCAAATCCCGCAATGTAATGACAAAACTTGTCTAAGAAGCCAGTAAGTTGAATATCCAATTGAATTAGTCCATAACAAATGGAGGTAAGGAGGGTGGAAGTCGATATTTAGCCATCTCCTCGTGGAAACTTCTGGGCAGTATTTGTTTAATATAAACAGATATTAGCTAACAGCTACGTCGTTTACATTAAGTTAATTTATACTGAAATTTTAAAACGTTGACGTCCTTGAAAACCGCAAAACAAATTAATTTAAAAAAAAAAAAACCTTTTCAGCCAAAACTTTAGGCATCCAAAAAGGAAAAAAGTTTTCACTATTACACATTAAAACAAAAAAAGTTTTTTTTTTTACCCTATACTTAAGTTCCACCCTATTGTGGAAGTGTGAAGAATCAAAACTGCAAAACCCTCTAGCGAAAAATTTATACTTTTCAATATTTAATTAAGTTATAAAAATAATTTGAAACGGTATATAAACAATTTATAAATTGTGATTTTTTTAAATATTAGTTATAAAGATCGCAGTATACGAAATTCCTACTTTTAGAGGTTTCAACACAATAATTTAGGCGAATCCACCGATGTTTTGTTTGCATGTGTAGGAAGCAATCATACTCGCATTATAGAGATGGCGGTAAATAATTTAATATTTTTAGATGTTCTAATTCAACGTTTCAGCCGAATCCACCTATGCTTTTTTTACCAAGGGCACGAAGGGCTCATATGCATGTCATAGTCATATAGTTTATAAAGAATTTCATATTATTTAGAGATTTCAGTACAACGGTTTCAGCCGCTTATGCAGATGTTCTTAAATTTCCTTATTTCCATGGGCTTTGAAGGGCTCATAATGCATTTTAGTGAAATTTTTCATGTTTTTAGATATTAGTATTTTTACTTTCTTCTATCTTTACAAGAAGAAAGTACTGGATTCGTGGAAATTTTCGACTTCCGGTTTTCGATGGATTTATACGTTTTAGAATGCCCTGAACACGATTTGATGATTTTTAGAAAACGTCTGTCTATGAGTCTGCCTATCACTCTGTCACTCTGTCTGTCACTCTGTGAGTCTGTATGTAACAAAAATTTTGCGGGCGCTCTATCTCAAGAACTAATGCACGGAATTTCACAAAATTTTAGATTCAGTTAGACCTTAATATAAACTGATCCTGATTAGTTTTTGGTGAAAATCATTCAACAGGTGGCCCAGCTATGCGGCATTTTTCGCGATTTCTGCAATAGCTATATCGCAAGAGCTACTGCACGGATTTTCATAAAACCTCAGATTCAGTTAATCCAGGATGTAGTTTGTGCTGATTACTTTTTGGTAAAAATCGCCCAACAGGTGTCGCTGCTGTGAGGTATTTTTCAAGTTTTCCGCAATATCTGTGTCTCAAGGACTCATGCATAAATTTTCTTCAAGCTTCAGATTCAGTTACTTCCTGGTATAAATTGGACCTAATTAGTTTTTGGTGTAAATCGCCCAATAGGTGACGCTGCTATGCAGAAATTTCGACGTCCGGTTTACGATAATTTATACGCTTTAGAAGAACACGATTTGATGTTTTTTTGAAAATGTCTGTCTGTATGTGGCAAACATTTTGTTGACACTCTATCTCAAGAATTAATTGCACGGAATTTCACACAACTTTAGATTCAGTTAGACCTTGATACAAACTAGTGCTGATTAGTTTTCGGTGCAAATCGCTCGGCAGGTGACGCTGCTATGGCTGCTATGCTGTGTTTTCCCGATTTCCGATATAGCAATACCTCAAGAACTATTGCACGGATTTTCATCAAGCTTCATATTCAGGTATATCTTGATATAAGAAGGTGCGATTATGTTTCGGTGTAAATTGCTCAATAGGTGGAGCTGCTATGCTGCGTTTTTCATGATTATGCAATAGCTTCATCTCAAAAACTAATGCATGGATTTTCATCAAACTTCAGATTCACTTGGGCGTATTGACATAAGTTGCTGCTTATTAGGTTTTGTTGTTAATCGTCGAACAAACGGTGCTGCTATGCTGCATTTTTCACGATTTTTCGATAGCTGGATCTCGAAAACTAATGCACGGACTTAATCTAACTTCATATTATGTTACAATTTCAGATAAAATATATCCTTATTAGGCTTGGGTATATAAACGCGACAAGTGTTGCGTTTACGTTCTTTGTATTTTGAGTTT
Organism: Maratus speciosus; assembly: GCA_963932465.1. Lineage (NCBI taxonomy): Eukaryota > Metazoa > Arthropoda > Arachnida > Araneae > Salticidae > Maratus > Maratus speciosus. The sequence goes on along the minus strand of OZ010798.1, from coordinate 359,843,593 downwards.
TGGTTGCAGACATCTAGGAGGGTGGGTGCCGAAATTCAATGATTTGTTTGAAAGATGCGATGCTTATATCTTCTTTTTAATTGCACATAATTCAAGGAACCTATACTTTTTAAACTTCATTATGGGCATAAATTTTCATTTAATTTTGGTATTGTGATGGCGAATTTTCAAGTATTAATATATATGTGGTAGAAGAAAGTTTTGGGGTTGGCACATCCGGATAACACTTGTTTTTATTTTTTCTTTACCCTTTAATTAAATGCTTTTAATACTTAAAAAACGGTGCAAAAGAATATATGCGTTTTCGTAGCGTTGTGAGATAAACATTTAAAATGCGATGTAATGAAAATGCGATTAGTAGTTCGTACCTTTATTTAACGTGCATTTTCAGCTTTAAAAATTCTTCCCTAAAGCTGTGTCCATTTTCCCCAAATCAAATAAATATGTTAGAATCAGAAATTTTACTAAATGTAATAAACACACATAAACTTATAAAATATTTTATTAAATACACTTTATAGTCTAAATTATCTGTAATTGATCTGTAGCAAACAAATACAGTTTTATGGAATATTGGAAATGTAGCAAATATGCTACTGAAATTCTTCAACATAGAAATATGAAATCAAATTTATTTTATTTCAATCAGTTATTATTTGATGTCGAATACTTATCCATAGATGTTTTACAAAACGTTCCTGCATAACAATGCAAAGGATTTTTTGAGATTGATGAGATAGTCTTAGTCCTGAACTGCTGCAAGGTATACACAAGTGAAGAAGATAGCTTGATATTTTGTGAAAGGATCATCAGGAAAAGTTTCAAAAGATATATCCTGAGGTGACCAATTTTTTGACATTGTCTGAATTTAGAAATAAAACATGATATAGTCGCGTTAAATTATTCTAATAAATTATTAGAATTTGACTGGTACGTTTTACCTATTCTAATTAGAAAACATTTTCCAACTTAAGTAAGAATTACACATTTAATACATTGTAACATAAAAAACTAGTCGAAACTGCGAATTCCAAAACTTTCTTCTGTCTCGTAGATGTTAATACTTCAAAATTCGTTATCACAAAATCCAAAATAAACGGCAATGCCCATCATGAGAATTCTGAAGATGTGAAATTTCGTGCTTTAGTTCTTGAGAAATGACTATCGTCACTAAAATTGTTTAAATCCTACTGAATGCAGAATAACAGCGCCACCTGTTTGGTGATTTACACTAAAACCTAAACAGCAACAACTTAGGTCAACATCTAACTGAATCTGAAGTTTAATGAAAATCCGTGCATTAGTTTTTAAGAGAGAGTTATTGGAAAAATCGTGAAAAATCCAGCATAGCAGCGCCACCTGTTGGGCGATTAATATCAAAACCATATCAGCAACAACTTGTGTCAACCTCTAACTGAATATGAAGTTTGATGAAAATCCGTGCATTAGTTCCTGAGATAGTATTGCGGAAATTGTGAAAAATGCAGCATAGCAGCGCCACGTCCTGGATGATTTACACCAAAAACTAATCAGCACCAACTTATATGAGCGACTTACTGAATATAAATCTGTATCGAATTCCGTGCATTAGTTCTTGAGATACAGCCCCCAAAATATTTGTGTCACATACAGACAGAGTCACATACACTGTAAAAAAATCCAACCAGTTTTCCTGTAGGAATCCGAAAAATAGTTACCCTTATCGTACCGGAAAATTTTCCGACCCATCTCAGAATAAAATCCGTAAAAAAAGGAAATAGTCAATAAAATGGTATTTTATGGATTTTATTCCGATTTTACGGATTTTATTCCGAGCTGGGTTGGAAATATTTCCGGTACGATAAGGGAAACTATTTTTCCGATTCCTACAGGAAAACGGGTCGTATTTTTTTTTACAGTGTACTCACAGACAGACATTTTGTAAAAATATATTTTTCAGGATCTCCGGCCCCTAAAACGTATAAATACGTCGAACACCGGAAATCGAAATTTTCACGAATTCAATACTTTCTTCTTGTAAAGATACAACAAAGGAATATGTGTCTATCAATCAGCGAAACCAATCCATATATTAATTCATTATTCTTTCGTTATAAAGTAGCATTCAAAACAGACTATCGATGAAATTACAAAGGAAATTTCAATCATTTAATTACTTTTAGATTATTTTCAATGCATTTTCTTCTACACATTTTTAAGACTTTTCTGCCACATTAATATTCATTTTGCAATTGCTTAATACTATTTTTAGCTTTTATTAATTAGTAAAACTGATTTCAAAAATTTTTAACTGTTGCACAAGTAATCGTTTTATATATTTTCAGTGAAAGAAATTGTGAAAACAAATTTATTTGCTTAGTAATGCAGCTTTTACTTTATGTTGAATGCATCAGTATTGTAAATTTGGAAAACTTTTCTGCAAAACAATGCGAGGAAATTGATGTGTTTGATAAGAAAAAGCTCATTTTTTTAAAGCTTCGGGATATCCATAAATCAATAACATGGGTTGATAATTTGTGAAATGATTATCGGGAAAATTTTCAATAGTTATATCCTGAAGTAACTATTTTTTTTTTTTTTCTGAGTCAGATTATTGCTGAAACCAAGACTGTAGACAGAAAATATTTCGGAGGAGAATTTGAGTCCCAGAATTTTATTCTTGTCTTATTTTGGTTTGTTTTTTCACTAATTGAATAGAGGTAAGTGTCAAGAGTCTTTATTAAGCTTTTATTTTGCATTCAAATAATTCAAATTTACACAATTACAAAAAGGCCTTTTTCATTGCAAATAAAAATACTAGTCGGATATGCCGATCGCAAAACTTTCTCCTATCTCATATATATTAATACAGTAGAACCTCTTTTAACCGAAACTCTCGATTAACCAAAATCCATTTTAAAGCTTTTTTTTTTTTTTACTATCACATTCCTTGTGTGCAAAATCCATTTTTTTAAACTACCCTTTTCTTGTGTGCAAGCGGTGCTTTCCAAACTACGAGTTACGAGTACATATAAATATTTTCGATCCCCTTTTTTAGACTTCCTTTGAATTTAACTGCTCCAGTAAACTGCGGCGTGTACAAAGAAAAGGAACAAATTAGCAATTCTGGAAGCTTTTGAATATTTTGCAAAAGGTTTGGCGTGGCTAGAGCAGCAGAAAGACTCTGATACTGGTGAACTAATACTATTAAAAAACTCCGTGATAGAGCTTCAAAGCAAAGGCAATCGAAATGGCGATAAACAACACGTTTTTTCAAACCCTTGTGATACATGTAAAAGGTTCTAAATTAAATTTCTAAATTAAAATTCCGGTTATTTATTCTTGTTTCTATTTGCTATTGCTTTATTTTTATTAAGCACTTGTTACCGTAATATGAAATATTGCATATATTTCTCCTTAATCTTAAAATTGAAGCATTCTCGATTATCCGAAAATTGCGATTTTCCGAAAGCTGGTCGGTCCCAATTACTTCGAATAATCGAGGTTCTACTGTACTTCAAAATTCGATATCACAGTGCTAAAATTAAATGGCAAATCTATGCCCATCACGAGGATTCTAAAGGTATGAAATTTCGTGCATTAGTTCTAGTGACCACCGCTAAAATCGTGTAAATCCTTAAAAATGCAACATAGCAATGTCACCTGTTGTGCGATATACACCATAACCTAATCAGCAACAACTTACGTCTAACTGATCTGAAGGTTGATAAAAACCCGTGCATAAGTTCCTGAGATAGAGCTATTGCGGAAATCTTGAAAAATGCGGTATAGCAGCGCCACCTATTGGGTGATTTACTCCAAAAACTAATCAGCAGAATTTTATATCAAGGACTAACTGAATCTAAAGTTTGATGAAAATTTCTGCTTTAGTTCTTGAGATAGAGCTATTGTGGAAAGCGTGAAAAAAGCAGCATCACAGCGCCAACTGTTGGGCAATTTACTCTGAAAAAGAATCAAAATCATTTTATATCAGAAACTAACTGAATCTGAAGAAGTGTGAAAATCTGTGCGTCAGTTCTTGTGATATAGCTATTGCGGAAATCTTGAATAATCCACCATAGCAGCGCTACCTGTAGGGCGGTTTACACCAAAAACTAATCAGTACCATGTAAAGTTTTATTAAATTCCGTGCATTAGTTCTTGAGAAAGAGCGCCCACAAAATTTATGTAACATACAGACGGACAGAATCACAGACAGACATTTTCTGAAAATAGTCAAATCGTATTCAGGATCTTCTAAAACGCGTAAATCAGTAGAAAACTGGAAGTCGAATTTTATCACAAATCCATTACTTTTTTTTCTTGTAAAAAGGTTGAAGAAAGTAATAATGTCATTTAAATGCTTCTTCGAAAACGTATTTACGCTAGTATAAATCAGTTTAACGTCTGAAATTCTGTACTTATGTTTTCAAATGCTTTTTCGATGAAAACGTTCTCCCAGTATAGCATACGTCGCAACAGCTAAGTTTGTGAATATTATAAATGACTTTCACTGTATTTTTCAAGAATCTCTCTATTCTAAAAAAAAAATAACTAACGCTGCCGCCGCCGGTTTTGAATTTTTTGTGACCGGAAATCTTTTTTCGTTAATATTAAGAAAAATATTGCATACAAAAAATATGAAAATCGGTGGTATTATCGAGAAATGTTTGTTAAACACGCTGATGCAGACAGTTTTCAAATCGAAGAATTATTTTAAGAGATATTTAATGCTAAAGTTGGACAAAATCGTTCCATTAAAGTTTTATAGCAGCAAAAACTATACATGGGAATGTAATCATTTTTAGATCTTTTTATGCGTTAGAATTTGCCGGTGTGCAGATTGTATTTCTTTTTTTAATTTGGCTAATTTTTTGAGGTTTTATTTCTATTTTAAATTCAAATTTTCAGCATTTCTAGAGATATTTTTTACGTATTTTAGAAAATGGTATTAATTTAAACTGTTGCCAACTGTATAAACCGCGCAAACAATAGTGTTTGCTTCAAACTAAAAATTTATTTACACGTTACTATTATAAACAGAAAATGTAAAAAGCAGGAACTCATTGAAAATTACGTCATAAAAACTATATTTACACGTGACTTTTAAAAGAGAAAGAATATTGTAAAATAATAAATTCATTAACATGCGTTAGAAGTCTTAAATAGGATAAATTACGTCACATTTACGTCTCATTACACTTATTACGTAAAATGAACAAAAATTAATATTGCAAAAGACTTTAAATTTAAAAATTACGCAAGACATTTATTTGATATTTTGAGATGATCTTTTCGACTATTTTTGTTAGGACAACGCAAATAATATTTCATTTCTAACAAAAGTATTTTCACGTGAACATTAAAAAGAGAAAAAAAAGTTTGGTGAATATTACGTCAGATTAAAAACGATACATTTAAAATGTCTTATTTAAAAAAAATCTTTCTTTTCGCTTCGTTAAAAAATATCGGGAGACAAAGACTCTGTTTACTTAATTCATTATATATTAGCTTATATTGAAATGTTTAACTCATTTTATTTAATCAATGACGGAAACATTCATTGTATTTATTCATTGTATTTTAAAAGCAGCTGATTTGGCCTTAAAATTCCCCAATCAAAGAGAAATTAATAGAAACCCGTTTATAGGGAGATCGCCACTGTTATATTAAATTATAATTCAATTTTCCAAAACCTTTTTAAAGCCGATCAAAGTAGCATGCTTTTGGAGTCTGCGGTGTCTGAACGGGTTGGCGAGCGTACCCCCTAGTTTGAGTTAAAAAAGTGTGACTAGCTGTATTCAATCTCTTGTAAACATTTTATTTTGACATTTTGCTTTTACAGAATTTCATTTTTAACCCTTAACTGGTGAGGTGGGGGTGTTTTGCACCGCAGAGAAATTTAAATTCTGAAATATTGCCATTTTACACTATTAGATGGACTGCACACTTATATATGTATGTACACTTACAGAAATTTTTCCTTTGTTTTTATACAAATAAATAATGAAAAATTTACTGGAAATTTTCTTATTTTAATTTGTTAAATCTTATGGAGTGCACAAGAAATCAAATTTTGGGGTTACATACACCCCACCTCACAACTTACGTTATAAAAAAATCACCTCGCCACTTAAAGGTTAAAAAAAATCGAATGAATTTTAAAGATTCCCGAGAAAATGCATTCAATTTTTGATCATACTAATGGTACCAAACAATAAAGATATGCTAGCGCTGATTTTTGATTTTTGAACCTTGATTGTAGTTACTTTCAAATCTTGACCATTTTGAAGGATAGTTAGTTAATGATATATTTGAAGTCATCCTGACAGACATTCCGGAGGGAGGGGGGGAACCCTAGTGGCACAACTCTTTGGCTACGGCATTGAATAAAGTCTATATATTTAAAAGACAAGGCTGTTTTTTAGTCATCTGGCCTGAGCTTTCTGCTGTACCGATATTGTTAATTCTATTTTTAATTAAATCACTTTATTTGTAGATGTGTCCGTACTCTCAATTTTTATTAAGTAATCCCATTTTAATCTTTGAAATTTAATTTTTCCTCTATGAAATTTTTTCGAATTGATGGCAATCGGGTTACTTCCATTGCTGAAGAGAAAAGTGAAATAATGGGTATTAACATATCATTCCGAATGTCATTTTTGGATTGCAATTAAAAATAACTTTTTAAAAACTTTTGAACAGAAAATGACGTTACGATTTAAAATAACGGATTTTTACTCATAAATCTGTTATATTTCAATATTTCTTTTCATTTCATTGATACTGAGATTGAGACGCTCATCTCAGAAGGCATCAGAGGGGGATAATAATGTCATACACTATATGGTCAAAGGTGACCGGTTACTTGCGATTTTAGACGTTTTGTTAAATATCTAGAAAAATACATGAGGAATTAACTTGAAACTGCAGGTGTGTAAACAGTATAGAATAGGTCATATATTTCCGCGAAGATTTTTTTCCCGAAACCACATAGGGTACCGTCAACAAAAAGAACGAATATCTTTTGGATAGCCCTGTAAAAACTATGTAGCAAAAGCGTTCAAACTCGAGATTATTAATAAGTGGCTTATTGTAATATACTGTGTTCCTTTTTATGAGGATAGCATGTATACTCGTAGAGAAATTAAGGTTTTTATAAAAACAGTCCCAAATTTCGCCAAGTTTTTTGCTTATAATTTGCAGAGTTCTTAATATGAAAAAATGTGCTTCTCAGAAACTATGAAACAACATTGTGCATAATACCCTGCAATCAAAATTAAAAAAGTAGTAAAAATTGGATGAAAAATGAGAAGGTTTACTAAACATTGTTTCACTGCGTATGCGCGTATACAATCAAAATATAATATGCCTAATGTATTAGCTAAGTATATAGAGCAACTTTCGTGAAAGTCTCAAAATCATAGCTTGAAAATTCTGAAAATTATCGTCGATAGCATAAGCTCGAAATCCGTTGTTCCCAAAAAGAAGTAAAAAGATGAGGGGTTGTATCAAATATCTGTTGATTAGTGCCAAGATAGCGTACACAATATTGCACGTTATTTTGCAAAACATTGTATGGAAATATATGACCTATACTATAGTGTTTACATATCTGCAGTTTCAGGTTAATTTCTCATGTATTTGTCTAGATATTTAACAAAACGTCTAAAATCGCAAGTGGCCGGTCACCTTTGGCCATATAGTGCAGTAAAAATGAAATGAGTATTTTCTTTGACAAAACTAAATATTTTACTACGAACGCGTCTAAAAGTAAATTTCTGTATTTCGCCGGCACTCAGATTAGAGCCTCAAGTCAAGAGTGCGAATGTTGGCAAGCAAAATTGTAACTGGCAAGCGTGACATCATGTCTGGGAATATATTTATTAAATCTATTGCACGTTGGAATATTTTTTAAATCGTGAATATGAATATGAAAATTATGCAAGTAAATTTTTCAGAAAGTGAAACAGCTATTATTTTTAGATTTTTTTGAAAACAAACATTTTCAGTGTGTGACATTGCCGCAATTTTTGTTGATTTTTCATTAAATAATACCAAAGATCATAGCCTCAATTAATAACTCATAATTTAATTATCTTAATTGCATGTAACTGATTACATATAGGAATAAAGTTTAATTTTTTAATAATTTGAAAACTTGAAATTAAATTTTAGTTATTTTTTTAAGAGTTGGGCTAGCCAATATAACAGGATTATTATTGGAATTGTTTTTGTTATTTTTTTATAAATTCAGTCAATCAATTCAATTCTTTTAAACATTTTCATTCGTCGAATTCTACGGGTTTCGACTAGTGTGTTATGATTGGCTTGAGTTAGTAAAAAGAGTTTTTTTTTAAATTAATAATTGAAGTTTAACTAATGAGGTTCCCTTATGTGCTTGCGCATAAGTCGATTTCTTTACTTCGAAAGGAATATAATTTGAATACCACTATTTCTGAATAGTTAGTTTCACCTTATTGAATCGCAGAAAATCATTACCTATTCACGGATTTAAAAAGGCGTAGAAAGCTTTAAATAATAATGGTATTAAAAAAATATTCCTCTTGAAGTAAGATATGGCGGATGGGGATTTATTATGTGTGGAGAATATTCCCCAATTCATGTAAGAGTTACGCTTTTAACGAAAGAAAATGAAAATTTCTTTTAAAATCAGTTCGTATAGCAAGTCGTTATTCTAATAACAATCAAATTAAAATAAAATACTGTCAAATAGATATTAATGATCTAATTTGAAAGAAAGTACAGTTATGTAATAACTTTTGAGATATTTCTAGTGATGACAATGTAGGAAGATTTTTATTATAAATATCTACCAGAATTTTCCAATAATATTGTTTTTTCGAATGAATAAAGAATAAAAATTAATATATTTAACAGCATGCCATGCACTAAATTTAAACGACAATTAATATTAGAAACTACTCCTAGATATTTTGAATAAAAACATGCACTTAATTGGTAACACTTATTTTTTTAAACTGCATTTCCAGATCCAGTGAAATTATAGAAGTTTTTTTTATCATAATATGTTTTTGGTGTAATTATATATTATTTATGAGCTTTATTATCTAGTACGGTTTTCTTCAACTTTTGTAAAACTGTAGTGTAATTATTTGTTTTACAACTCTTCATTTTAAAAATATGAAAAAAAATATTTTCTAGTTTTAGTAAATAAATTTATATGCTTATTTTCTAGTACAATTCTTGCTTCACATGGAAAACTTCATCAACATAGTTTTACAAAACATGCCTGTATAACAATGGGAATAAACTGTTGAGTTTTATGAGGTAGTCTAGATAAAGGCTTAGGGGTATCCAGTAGTCAATAATACAGCTTGATATTTTGTGAAAGGATTATTGGAAAAAGTTTCAGGGGATATATTTTGAGGTAACTAACTTTTTTCTTATTTTAGTTCGAAAGATGCTGAATCTAGCAATAAAATATGTTATGGTCAAATCCAATTATTAAAAGTATTTTTTAATTCATTATTAAAGGTTAGCTAATAAGTAGATGATTTAATGGAACAAGCTAAAGATTGCCCAATTAGCAACTTCCTTACAATGTTCATTTAGTAATCTATAAGTAGAAATAATTAAACTAGCAGTAAGCGTGTTCTGTATCGCGATCTAATTGCGCGGATGGAACCAAATTTTGTAGGATGATTAAGCAAGATAAGGCACGGCGAATTCCGTGGCAAAAGATTAGTTACAAAAGTCACCGCTTAGATCCAAAAGTCACACCGCTGTTGAATATGTGGCGCTGGCTTTTTTCGTGGAAGCCTTCATCCACCGTCTTGTTTAATCATCCTAAAAAATTGGCTCTATTCTTGTAATTATATCGCACTCCATGGCATCTTCAAAATGGCCATAATTAATCTGACAGTAGCGTGTTCTGTAACGCCATCTAATTATAATAATGGAGCCAAATTTTGTAGGATGATTACATAAGATAAGGGAACGAAGGATTCCGCGAAAAAAATAGATCCAAGATTCACCGTTAGAGGCATGTGACACTATTTTTTTTTTCGCAAAATACATCGTTCAACGTCCTGATTAATTATCTTGCAAACTTTGGCTCTATTCTTACAATTACATCGCACATCATTGCCTTTTCAAGGTGACCATAATTAAACTGACAGTACTCAGCGTGTTCTGTAGTGCGATCTCTAATTGCGAGTATGGAATCAAATTTATAGGATGATTGTACAAGGCAGAAGATGATGGATTCCGTGAATAAACCTACCACATATATCCTTATCGGGTTCTTTCAGAACTATGTTTGTTTTTCAGAAAATTCTTCGTCTTCCGTCTTGTTTAATTATCCTACAAAATTTGGCTCCATTCTTGCAATTAGGTCGCGCTCCATGGCCTCCTCAACGTAACCATAATTAAACTGACAGTACTCAGGTGTTCTGTAGCGCGATCTCATTGCGCGAAAACAAATAAATTGTGTAGGATGATTAAACTGGATAAGACATGAAGTATTCCGCGGAAAAAGATTAGTTCAAAAAGTCATCACTGCAGGATATGTGGCGCTGTTTTTTTGTTTGCTTGTTTTTAATGCTTTGTACACCATCTTGTTTTAATCATCCTACAAAATTGGCTCCATTCTTGCAATTATATCGCGCTCCATTGCCTCCTCAAGATGGCCATAATTAAGCTGACAGCATTGAGCCTGTTCAATAGCGCGATTTAATTACTGGATGGAATGAAATTTTGTAAGATGGTAAAACAAGATAAATGACGAAGGATTCCGTGAAAAGAAAATAATTCGAAGAGTCACGATTTGTAAAGTTATTTTCTTTTCAGAATCCTTTATTTACCGTCTTGTTTAATTATCCCACAAAATGTGGTTCCATTCTTGTATATAGTTCGTGCTCTATATCCTCCTCAAGGTGGTCATAATTAAACTGACAATATTCAGCGTGTTCTGTCGCGGGATCTAATTGTGAATACGGAATAAAATTTTGTAGGATGATTAAATAACACGGGGATGCAAAACAGCACCACACATCCCCCATAGCAGTGTCTTTTGGAACGAAATTTTTTTTTTGTGTGGAAATTCTTCGTCTTTCGTTTTCTTTAACCATCGTACAAAATTTAGCTACATTCTCGCAATTAGATCGCGCTACATAACAGACTGAGTATTGTCAGTTTATTTATGGCCCTCTTGTAGATCTCATATATTTTGAGTTATTGTTTTTGAAATATTCATCGTTTTAATAGAATTTTTTATAAAACACTTTTAAATAAAGCGCAAATTAATTAATATATTTTTATAGGGCATATGAGAGAAATATTCCTATTGTGATTTTAATAATATATTATTACTAAGTTTCAATTCCCATCTTTTTTTAAGATATACTTGCCGGACACGATTTAAGTTCGAGAATCAGCTCACTATGGCACTTCAGATAATTATTAAATTGAACCTTTATTTACAATAAACTTAAACATTTTCAACTAAACATAATATTTCCGATTGCGGAAAAGGATATAGCAGATCCTGCGGTATGTTAAATTGCACTTTGGGATACTATTTACTCTTATGTTATAACATTATAAACACACTATTCCCGTTCCTCTTAAACATACATAGCAAGATTTATCCAATACAGTGACCGGATAGGTTTATCCGAAATCTCGGCACACACGTGGATTTCTTACTCAAGACACTAAGAAAACACACCGTGCTCACAGCACGACTAACATCATTCTCCTCCAACTCTCAACTGATCTTCTTCTCTCTCCCTGTTTTCGCACCTCGCTTTATTCCTTCAAATCTCTGGAGTCTCTCCTCTATTTTAACACGGAAAACTTACATGTTGCTGTTCACCGCTGGTCTCGTGACAGATTATCAAAGAAGATTATTTTTTGTTCATCAACTTTTATTTCTACTGCTACATACCTTCCTCTTACATACTACCCACATTCCAGCAGACAATAATCCTTTTTCTGTATTTTCATTTTATAAATGCCACTCTTTCTAATCTCGTAGATAAGAAGGAGTGTGTGTAATTCAAGTACGTAGACAATAATATACATGTAAATATAAAGAAAGAAAGAAAATAAAATTAGGTAAACAATAATTTACATTAAGCATAGGTTTCTTTAATGTCAGAAACCTGACATATTTCCTAGTTCATACAGTGTACCAAATCATGGTAAAAAAGTTTACCACCACATGGTAGCACGAAAACTTTAATTGTGTATTTAATACATTATTTTCATATTTATATAAAACCTCCATGAAAATAAAAGTATATAATCCATATTCTAAAAGCTATTTTATTTCTGGAACTTTCAAAGGAATATCTTGTTTTCCAAAGAGGAAAGTTTTAAAATGAGAAAAAGGATTAGTCTTTTCATAAAAATATTTAAGAAAAATATTTTTTAATAAAGAAAGTCAGAAGCATATGAAAATGTAAGAGAAATAACACCCAGATTCTGTTTTCACTTACAAAAGAAACATTTTTATTGTAGATATCCTTTATTCCATAGATTTATTCAAATACTAAATTCAATAGAACTTTATTTAAGCAACCAACGGTAAATAAAATATTTCATGATTCAGGGTTCGTACGGGTCCCGTTATTTTCCGGGAAAAATATCACAATAAAAAAAAAATAAATAAATCTAATTCAAACGTGCGAAATTTCGCCTTATTTAAGGAAAGATTTTCTGTAAGAAAATGCTGGTATCAAAGAAATTCCTAGTCTGAAAATTGCAGGACCCGCACGAGACCTGTGATTGATTTTTGGCATGACATTTTATCTTTTAACATCGTTCTCCTTCAACTGCCAACTGATTCCCTTTCTCTCTCCCTGCCTTCGTATCTCGCCTTTTTCTTCAAATGTCCGAGGTCTCCCCATTATTTCAAGGGAAAACCCCAAGTGTTGCTCTTGACCACTGGTACCAGGATAGATTATCAAAGAATATTATGATGCGTTAATAAACTGTCATTTCTACTACTACTTATCTTTCTGTTGTACCCCTACATTCCATCAGACAATAATTCTTCATCTGGATTTTCCTTTCATAAATTTCACTCATTCTAATCTCGTAAATAAGAAGACATGTCTTAAGTACATATATAATAATATACAGATAAACATAATAAATAAATAAAATAAAGTTAGTTAAACAGTAATTTATATTAAGCATACGTCTCATTAATGCCAAAAACTTGACACATTTCGTAATTCATGGAAAGTACCAAATCATGGTAAAAATTTCATTTAGTGTAGCAACTACTATAACACACTAAAATTTGATTACGCCTATCACGAAAATTTTAACAATGTATTCAATTCATTATCTTCATATTCATATACAACCTCCATGAAAATAAAAGTATATGATCCATATTGTGATTTTTTTTTCTGGAACTTTCAAAGGAATATCTTGTTTTTCAAAGTGGAAAGTTTTAAAATAAGAAAAGGGATTAGACTTTTTATAAAAGTATAGAAGAAAAATATTTCTTTAATAAAGAAAGTCAGGAGCATATGAAAATGTAAGAGAAATAACACTCGGATTCTGTCTTGATTTACAAAAGAAACGTTTTTTTTTTGTAGAAATCCTTTATTCCATAGATTTATTCAAGTACTAAATTCAATAGGACTTTAATCAAACGACCATGAGTAAATAAAATATTTCTTGACTGGTTTTTTGTATGATGGTTATCTTTTTTTTAAAAAAATAAGTTGGATTCTTTTAGAATTTCGTGTTTCTAATAGTTATTATTTTAAAGTTTACGTAAAGTTGTGGTTATTTTAGTTTTACACATAGTTGGCTATTCTTCATTTATTTTGAATATAAATATAGGATTTGAATTTAGGTAGCATCATTTATTTCACTTATGACGTACGTGATCAAATAAACGAAATATCTTATATTTATTATTGTCTATAATATAACACATGAGTTATCAAAGCGAAATTCACGGATCGCGAGCACAAGGACTTTAGACTTTGAAAATGAGCAATCTCATATTTATTCGCCTTTCGCGAAGCATTGGCACGGGAGCTGTTAGTAAAGCAATTGGCACTATTAGGCTTAATTAGCATGTTCCATAGGTATTATTTAAACTAATGTTATAAGTGTTAATCCTTGTATGTTTGGAAAAGCTAGTTATAAAGCATTGTACAATTAAATATCTTCAAGGAATTGAATTCAATTTCGTACGACTTCAGCATTCTATTATTATTTGAATATTTTAGTTAAGATAACATTTTGCATATCACCTTCTTACAGTTTTGGGGTTGGGCCGGGATTAAAAAAAGAAAAGAAGAAAAACTATTATACTAGTAGCGGTGGCAACAGAATCAACTAGGAAAACATGAATCAACTGCAAAACTGTTATGAGATGCCAGTGTTAAGAATTGGACTGTGAGTCAGTAATGCAAGTGTGAAAAATCGTAATCGTACCGCTCCAAGTACAAGTTTGGAAGATAACCATAGGAATCCAAAAAAAAAAAAATTAGACGTGATCTCATAAATCTAGGTGAGGAATGCTGGATTGAACGACCAGAAAAAAATGACGACCTTCACTGATAATAAAACTGATTGAAAACTCAGAAGAATACGACTAAGAATACATAAAAGATCGCTTAGAAGTAATTATGTGAGCTAGAAATGAGAAAGCAGAAGAAAACGAAGGGGAAAAATTCAGGTTGAGGCGGAACACGAAGAGGAGAAACTACAAAAGCAAACACAGAGAAGACATTATAAGCAGAACTAGGAGAAAAGAAATTGCTGTTGCCAGGTGAGATTGAAGAAAAGAAATTGCAAGCTGTTATTGAAGAAAATAAACTAGAAATGGAAGAAAGAAAATGGAGGGTAGAAATGAAACAAAAAGATCGCGAAAGAGAGCGCAAGATTAAGAAAAATACAGATACAAAAACTTCAAGAAACTATATTGAAGTGAATACAATTAAAAAAACAGGTAGGCAATATGAGTTACTTAGACTGTTAACAAAATTATGATAATTCTAGTGATATTAACCTATAATTGTCCATGTACGAAAGACAGATGGCGCAAACGGTTTTGGCAAAAAAGAATGGGTAAGTTATTTAGTTAATGTTATGACCTTAAACATGATTATTTTAATAACTAGAGAAAATGAGTCCGAAATCCACAATTATGATTATATAAAAAGTATTCTTTTGAAACGATACAAACTATCGCCAGAATAACTAAGGCAAAAATTTTTCTCGCTTAAAAAGGAGCCAGTTATGCCAGGAGCTGGCGCGATATCGCCTATGAGATAAGGGTATACTTTCAACAATGCTTTGAAGGTCTTAAAGTAGATAATTTTGAGGAATTATTGAAATTAATCGTAGTTAATCAAATTAGGCATAATTTATCTGCGGAAACAAAGGAACATTTCGCAAAGGAACTATTAGTAATGAAAAAAAATGATGACTTAGTCAATACGTTGGATGTTTACGAAACGACTAACGACTAACGACTTTGCACGAAACAAACATAAGAGTTCAACCACCAATTGGAAGAAGGGAATAAACGCCACTTTTTGACACATTCATTTTTCTACATTTTTGCATTCTTTAGACGTGTAGCGCTTAATTGTGAGTTCGAAGAAAATAACAAAAACCATTCGCTTCATATGTTTTTATTATTTTCTTCGAACTCACAACTAAGCGCTACGTCTGAAGAATGTAAAAGTGTAGAAAAATGAATGTGTCAAAAAGTGGCGTATATTCCCTTCTTCCAATTGATAGTTCAATTATAAGTAGCAGTTTAGAGGACAAAAGAGTCAGTTACACCAATTTGAAAGGGCGCCAAGTTGAAACTATTAAAAGTAAGATGTGGTAGAAAAGCGAAAGATATAGTCGTACTGGACAAATTTAAACCTAAACTACGATAGGCCTAAAAAAACGTACAACTTAAGGGAAAAAACGTACAATCTGGGAACCCTAATTTATGAAACAAAAGTTTCTTTTGTGGCTCGTAGTTTTCAGAAATGCTTCCAAGTTGCTTTTATAGTGTATCAATCAATTTTCTTTTTCTTGGACCGGGAATATTTTTTTTTTTTTTTTTTTTTTTTGGATGATATTAATTCTTAAAGGATCTCAGGGCTTTTAAAGCTTCAAAATTTTTGAAATTTTAATTTTTTTAGATGTTAAACTCCTATCTTTTCTGAACATTTTGATGTAATTGTTTCTTTGAAATTCCTATAAGACTGAAGTTATGGCTTTTACATTTATACACGCTCAATAGCTGAAGCGTCGTTTCGGAAACTTTGAAGCCATTTTTCTCCAAATGACGTTTTTGGGCATAACGCGCACGATATCTCAAAAACTTATGAATATTTTTTCATGAAATTTTCAAAACATATGTTTCATGTTAGTCTGTATAAACTGAACCTAAAATTTTATTTTTATTGTTCCAAACAATATTTTTTTAGGTGATTATACCGTTGAAATTTTCTTAATTTTGCATTAGCTAAATACAACTTTGTATTAAAAATATAAAAAAGCTTTAAATACAAATTTATTTAGGTTCAGGTTAATTATTACAATCTGAAGTATAAGTAGGTACCAAAATTTTCATTCTAGTTGCAACACTTATTCTGTAATCGTGCGCGTAAGCTGTTATGCCGATTTTTTGCTCGAAAAATGTTTAACAGTTTGGAGCCCCCTGTAAATGCTAGTTCTGCACCTTATAATTTTTTAAATACATGAAATGAAAGAATATACTTATATATTTTATTCCAATTAAAATTTTGTCTGAAAATCAAATACATTTTAAGATATTAAATGTCGAATATGGTCTTTTTTCTTTTTCATTTTTTCCAATTTTAAGAGTCTTGAGACCCCTTAAGAATTGTTTTTTCAAATTCTAATTTTTTAGAGAATTTTTAAAATTTATTTTTTACTTTTTAAAAGATTTTTAGTGTTTGTCATTTTGAAACAATAAGCAGATGCAGCTGGCTAATGAACTCATTTGAAACTTAGTTATCTCCAGTTTCCATGCTTAGTCACATCCAAATCAGTTAATAAATACGTGTGCTTTCGCAGGAAAAGTATCAGGTTGTTTCAAAATGTCAACTATTCTAGAAATCCAAACTTCTATATCTCACCATTTTTTTTTAGATAAAAACAAAACAAAAAAATGCTTTTGAATCCTTGTATCAAGGTCAAACATTTGAAAAAAATCTTTTTCAATTTCTAATTTTTTGAGGCATTTTTTAAATTAAAAAAAAGTTTCGGAAAGCCATTTTGAAACAAAATGTAGGATGAAGTTGATGAAAGAACTCGGTCGAGACAGGGGTATATAATGTGTACTTAGTAAGTCACATTCAAATCGGTTCACAAATACGCGTGATATCACGTGACAAAAATCAGATTGTTTCAAAATGTCAGCCTTCCTAGAAATTGAAAACGCCCTATCTCAGCCATTTTTTGAAATGAAGACAAAACAAAAAAAGTTCGGAAATCCTTTTATCAAGGTCAAACATTTAAGAAAAAATATTTTTCAATTTCTATTTTTTAACCACTTTTTAAATTTAAAACTTAAAAAAAAATAAATGGTGGATGAAGCTGGCCAACAAACTTGGTCGAGGCATTGGTAAGTGCTATGCACATACTAAGTCACATCAGAATCGGTTCACAAATACGAGAGTTACAGCACGACAAAAATGAGATATATATATACGTATATGGGGCATTCTCACAATCTTTTAACTTTCAGGTCCCTGAATAATAATTTTTTATTTAATACACTTTTTTGTGTTTTTTTTTTAATTTCATATACTTGGGAACATTCCATTGCATGATTGCACAACAATATTATCGAGATAAATAAGTTTTGGACGATGTTGGGGGTCCAAACACATGGAAAACCCATCTACCGTCCCGTGTCCCTGATGCTGATTTTGAAGTTTGGAGCTGTCTGGATAAAATTGTTTCAATAAAAATAATTCGATGTAATTTTTTTCTGAAACTGGAACTATTGTTTTATATGAATATGTAGCTAAAAATTAACCGGCACACATTTTTAGGGTTGCTATTATTTTTTTAACTCTGTCCCTGGGTTTTAGATTTTTTACCATCCCTCTTCTAAAATTATACAGAAAATCCCTTCAGATGCAGCGACGGAATTTTTTTCAAGTTTTTGCTCATGCAGAAGTATGCTAGAGAAAGAATATCTAAAATTCCTTGACAGGAAATTTACAGCAGAATATAAATCAGCATTTAAATATCAATTTCAAGCACCATAGCTTTATTGGTAGTCTTACCGTCCCCAAAGTTTATTCCTGCACTTTTCGAGGTAAATTAATTTTTTTTAATTAATCCAGTGTTAACAACTGTTTCGAAAAATCAATGAACATTGTGGCTATCACTTAGTCTTAACATGATTTTCCTAAAAATAGGTGGTAATTTTCCTTACCGTTCCATCCTTACCGTCTCTTTTTTTTACCATTTCGTCCCTTTTTTTACCATTTCGTTCCTTTTTTTACCATTTCGTTACCTTACCATCCCTTCTTTAACACACCTTTAAGACAATGTAATACCAAAATTCTGTATTAAAAGTACTACATTTTTATTATTTCTTATTTGAATGTCCTGTGGGTACTATGCAAATTCATTATAAGTAAAAATTTAGAGGAAAATAAAAAGTTATAGGGGTAAAATGATAAGGAAAATTATACTCGCAAGTTTAACCTAAACTTCAATTAAATAAAAAAATTGTCGCTGCTGACCATTTTTTCTTTATTTTGAATCATTAAGGCATTCGTCTATCAGACTAAAATGTTATTTTAGCAAGTTTAATTTCGCCAGATTTTTTTTCCCCAAAAATCAAACGATTGTGAGAATGCCCCATATATATATGTGTGTGTGCGTTATATAAAAACTTTTACTTGCGATATTCCTTTAAATTATTCTAATTTTCCGGCATATTCACTATTTCCCTATTTCTTAATAATAACTATTATTTATTCCTATTTAATTTCCCTTTAAATTCAAACGCGTATAATATTAATTATGTTATTTAAAATCTTAAACTGAAGCTTTTAATCTCTTCATAAATTTTATCAGCTATCTAACCTGTAATATTCTGAGAGAAGCTTGTTTTCATTTCGAATGTTTTAAAAAAGCCATTTTGTTATTTTTATTTCCAGTCTTTATTCCACGAATCTTGTTTCTAGCGAGTCTCGACGCTACTTTACTTCAAAAATATTACTCTACTAGGTAAGGGATTATTTTGCTTTAGGCCACTCCCCTCTCACGTCATTAGCTTAACGGCTCATCTCCGGGAATTAGCTTTTCACTGATTCGTTCGTTTGGGTGCTACGTTGTTATCAGTTTGCCTCCGCGAGCTAAACAAAAAGCCGATGCACTGAACTCAGAGCTCAGATTCTGTTCGTTTTTCAAGTGCTCAAGAAATTGTTTTCTGGTGTCTCTTCAATCTCGTAGTTTTCTAAATTGCTACTTAATGTCTTACAGCATGACATAGAGGCTCCTGCGAAAGCCTAAAGGCTTCACGGAACTTTCATTACAATGTGGGATTTGTTTAAATTTTTATATCTGATGAATAAACGTATTCGAACGACAAGCTGACTTCGTTTTCTTTTATGGAGAAATTCTCTGGATTCCTGAATTCGTCGCCTTGTTTACACATACGCCATGGCCGTATGAATTGATAATACGATTGCAAACAGCCACCATGTTAATTATTTGGAACTATACCTTATGACGTCGACGTATTCTTCCAGTTGGTCGAATAAATTAGCATCCTAGCTATGATTTCACAATTAAACGGTTAGACCTGATCTTAGCTGTTACCAACAAACTTCACATATAGTTATATACATATATATTTATTAACATTTGTACAGAGTAGAGTTTGAAGTCTGGAGGTCATGATCGGTGAAAATATACGAAGAAAACTAAAGCAACGTATTCTTTATAAATGTCATACGTATTACATTTGGTGAAATTCCATCACATAAATTGTGAGACATTTAGCTATCAATGAAATCGTGAAAAATACAGTACGACAGCGCCACCTATATAAACCAAAACCTAATCAGTACTTACTTATGCCAGGATCGAATAGAATACGAAGTTTGGTGAAATTCGATGCAATAAATCTTGAGATATTGCTACCACGAATATCAAGAAAAACACAGAATAGAAGCGCCACTTGTTGTGCAATATACACCCAAAACAAATCTGAATTTAATCAAACTTCAGATAATGAAATTCGTTTCATTCCATGCATTAATTATTGGAATTGACTAGGCCACAAACTTCCGGTCATACATAGACAGACAAACACACAAAACTACCATAAGACAGGCAGACAAAAAAAAAAAAAAAAAAAAAAAAAAACTGACAGACAGATACTTTCAAATCGTATAATAAATAGACAGTATTATCAAAAATAGTCAAATCGTATTCAAGACATTTCAAAATCATAAATCAGCAAATAACGGATGACGGAAATTTTTGTGATTCCAATAATTTCGTCTTACGCATACAAAAAACTTTTATTATTTTTATATTTGTTAATTTATAATTTATCCTTTTTTTCTGTTAGTGAATAATGTAGATGCAGTACATAAAGAAGCGATATTGCATGCAATTCCATAGCGTCACATTTATTTAGAAAAATAGAATGAATACAATTTTAAAATATCACGACGTTCTTACTATAAAATTCAAGGTAAACAAATTTATCGTTGCTTTATTGGTTAGTTTATAATAAAAATACTTCCTAGATGTTTTATTTTATAAATATATATTCAATACAGATGCAATAAAACTATATAAAGGAAATTCAAAATATAATGAAATTTATCTAAGAATAAACTTCAACTTTAAAGAAGTTTCTCGAAAACATGTTGTTCTTTTTACTTAACGAAAAAGTAAAAAATAAAAAACAAATCAGATGCCTTTATTTCTTATCTCTTATTAGATAAGATGTTTTCGTATTATAAACGGTGGCGCACTGTCAAAATTGATTTGTTTGAAATGTTAGGGGTGATGTGAGCACATGTGAACAGTTCGCATAAATATAGCTTTTCCTCATGACTGTATTAATTTCTATAAACAAAACCTACTCAATATAGTAAATAGAACTTTCTTTTATACATGGTATTTTTTTAAAAATCCCCTGTATAGTTCTTACATTTTTTAATAATTTTATAAATTCGAAAAATTGTTCACATGTACCCCATAAACGGGGTAGTTGTAAACACACGTGGGACACATGTGAACGCAAGGAAAAATATCCTTTGACATACTTTTTATTCTATTATTCATTTGTCATCGTAATCATTAGCTAATTACCTGTGAAATTCACCATAAAGAAATGTATATATATATATTTCTCTACTTTCTGGGTGATATGTTAAAGCAAAAGATTATAAAATGAAAATAAGTAGATTTTGGGGATGGAGGCTTAGATGATTCATTAAGTATTGCTGAAATAAAATAAAAAAAATAAAGAAGCAAATTTAAAAGGAAATTAAAACTTTTAAATTTTGCTTAGGGGTTTTTGTTTGGGGAAAAGTTTAGGGAGGGGGCGTTTACATACTATCTATCTCAAATCTGCCAAAATACGAAAGATTCTCAACTGCTGTATTTGCCTTATTTGCTTGTAAATTATAGATAAAGAAGGCTTTTTTAATGATAAAAAAATCTCGACTATAACCCCCCCTCTCTCCTAACTTCTTTTGCTTTTGAAAGAGGGAGGGGTTACAATAGGGTTTTTGAGGTAGTTATCAGTTTAAAAATTTTACTTTCTTAAAATATTACTAATATCTATCTCCATTCAAAGTATCATATGCATAACTGTTTTAGACATGGAAGTAAGCCATCACTGCAAGTTTAGAACAAATCTAATAGAAAAATTTGCAAAGTTGTTCAAGGTACTACTTTTGTATTAACAATGCATAAAAAATATTGTTGTAACCTGTTTAGTAAAGTAATATATAACACTTATTGAAGTTTAGAAAACATTAAATTTATTTAAAGTACAATTGAACGTAAACGAGCTTGTTGCTCTTTATGTATTTGCTGAAAGATGTGTTTGATGAAGTTTCAATGCAAAACCAACTTTGTGTGAGGAAAATATCTTCTATTTCAGAAAAATTATAGATAATGGAACTGACATTATTTATCATTAAGTTAACTTAAAGGAACAGAATCACAGAATGATTATTGGGGCACTTAAGTACTGTTCATATCTATCCCAACTTGTCTCTTCATAAGCGCCCCACACTGCTACTTCTGTTAAACTGATAAATCATTAACATTTCTCCATTTTAGAAGAAAAAGGATTTTATCGAAAATATTTACTAGTATTCATAGTATGTGTTAAAACACCCCAATTCAAATAAATGAATAAATAAATAAAGTTATGCGCTTATCAACTTGGAACAAAGATTTTACTTTTGAGATCTAAAAACAGTGTTTTGGCTACAGAGGACAAAAAAAAATATCAAAAAGCTTCAAAAATTTTTTACCATATGTCTACATGTGCGTTATCTTTAGTAATTGTTTTCAAATAAAAAAACTTATAATAACTATTGAAAAATTGCGATGTTCACATCTGCCCCCTGTTCACATGTGCCCCCATCTCCCTACAGAAAAAATTAATTTTTACAAAAGAAAGTTTGTATATGTATCAATGTTGTAGTGTTTTGCTTAGTTCAAGTTATGCAGTGTAGAAAAATTTTTACAACATTTTATACAAGGCGTCTGCAAAGTTTCTTTACAATGTCCAGCTTTTATTACAAACACAAATTAAACGATAGATGTAGGGAAAGTAGTATAATAACAGGAGCAAGTGTGCTAGAAAAAAGTGCTTAGGACGACAAGCAAAAACAGTAAAACTCTTAAAATACATATAAAAGTACAAATAATTGTACAAAAATTACTTTCAGGTGCATACATATAATATAAAGATATTTAAAATACAAATTAAGAATATCTTAAAATACATTAGTAAAATTCAGAACGTTTTCAACCATTACAAGATCGTCATGAGTAGGATTTAAATGTTGTTGTTATTTTCTTTGCGCTTATTCGAGAATTGTCCAGAAGAAAACATTGTAATTTAAAGGTTGTACGCCAGATGAAATGCCTAATAAAGTTATTTAAATTTTCAACAAAACGAGCTTTCATCTATTATGCAGCAAATATCGCCATACTCCATGGATATCGTATAATAGTGCATCGTTACAAACTGTATATTTATTAGCAATTATTTCAATTGATTCTCTTATGATGACTTACTGGTAATTATTTGTACTATAGATAATTTTCGGTTTATTAAAATCTACTTTTATAAGTTGAGTTTGAGCTAATCTTGATAATGCAGTATGGGGTCTATTTAATCTTTAATCTATTTAATCCTTTAAATATGTTAAGGAGCTACTTTGATTATATTTGGAGGTTTATTGGTTAAATATAAAGGGGGACGGGGGCTAGTCCCCCCCTTAATTTAGATAAATGGGTTTTTCATGCAGAATTATTCGATTTGCTTCAAATTTGATATACCAGTTTATTCCGATATGGAGCTTCCTTCATTTGATTTGGAGGTTCATTAGTTAAGTATGAAAGAGGGAAATTAGGGGCAAATTCCCTATCCCTTTATTTAGATAACTGGGTTTTCATGCAAAATTATCCAATTTACTTTTATTTTATTTTTTATTTATTTATTTATTTATTTATTTTTTTTGGTAGGTTTATTCTGATAAGGAGCTTTTATGATTAGATTTGAAGGTTCATTGGTTCAGCATAAAGGGAGAAATGGGGGAACTAATACCCCATTAATATAGCGAAATGGTTTTTTCAAGCAGAATTATCTGATTTGCTTCAAATTTGGTATACCAGTTTATTATGTTAAGGAGCTTTCCTGATTAGATTTGGAGGTCCATTGGTTAAGTATAAAGTTGGGAAACGGGGGCTAATCCTCTTTCATTTAATTTTTGAGGGGTATTATTCTTTGAAATAAGAATATAATATACAATTAGTATGAATAGACTGTGAGCTCAATGCCATCAGTTCAACTGGGCACCTTTCTTTTCATTTTATACTATGTTGTGTGTAGTACAACTTAAAACGATGTAAAAGAAAGTAACTTGATTAACTCATATTTATTTGCCAGAGTATTTGACACTCTTCCATAAGTCAAAGTTATTAAATTCATCTTAAATTGGGGAATATAACAAGTTGCTAAAGTTGTATAAAAGAGTTTTGTTCTGTACTAAAAAATAAAGAACATATTTATTAATTAAGGTACTTAATTTAGAATTGACGGTGCTAAGAAGTTTCATGTATTTAAAATCCAAGGGGCGGAGATCTTGTTTATGCATTACACATATGATTAACCATCAGTTCTATTTGAATAATGTTGCAACTATTTAAATGGGACCCCCTAATTTATATTTTCTCAGGGTCCCTATTAGTCATGATCAGGGCTTGCCCGACTCTCTCCCTCTGCTATTTAGTTTTTATACTGTAGTCTCAGCCTGAACCGTGCCGTTCTTTCCCTCTGTGTGTCAGTAGCGCGGTCTTGCTGCTTCTTATCAGTTAATTCAAGTATGTTCTATAACTTTGTTTATATACATTTTTTTACTTTCTTCTATATTTACAGGAAGAAAGTATTGCATTATGAAAAATTTTGAATTTCGGTTTTCGAATGATTTACACGTTTTAGAAGACAGAGATCCCGAAAAACATGTTTTTACAAAATATCTGTCTGTGAGTCTGTCTGTCTGCATATGACACACAGTTTGCAAGCGTTCTATCTCAAGAACTAATGCAATTTAATAAAATTTTAGTTTCAGTTATTCCCTGATATAAAGTGGTGCTGAATAGTTTTTTGTGTAAATCTTCCAATAGGTGGCGCTGCTATGCTGCATTTTTCACGATTTCAGCAATAGTTCTATCTCAAGAACTAATGCGTGGATTTTCATAAAACTTCAGATTTCATTAATCCTGTCGAAGAGCCGAGCTCAGTTTTTTTTCTAGGGCTCAAAATATACATGATAAGGAATTTTTGAAAGAGAGGAAAAGAAAAAGGAATAATAGTTACAAAGGTAGTATTGGTGAGTGGTAGGCACACACTCCTTGAAATTCCACGCTTTCAGAAATGTGCAACGCAACACCTGCGTGCTTTAGAGAATTCATAGGAAAGTCACGGAAAGAGATGCATTTCTATAAGATATAAGTAACGAACGGGCGTTATAGTAGTCCAAATTTATAGGAATAAGACAAAAGGGAGAGAACGGGAAAGCAGAATACGCACGCAATAAATTGCAACTGTTCTGACATCTATATAGCGGTCAGCAGAGATGTTAACGTTTTTAGAAAAAGAAAATGGGCATGATGCATATGGATATGCCCAGATGTGTATGGGTTAGTCTTCAGGAATTTAGGCGGGAAAAGAAAATTCACAGGTGCGTAAATGTATGCGCCCCTCTCAAGGCGGAGAAAATAATTAAATGAAGAAATTTAGGAATAGAAAGGAAAGGGGAGCTTAGGCGAATAGAAAAATATATATTGTACGAGAACATACAATAAAATCCAGAGCTACACAGGATTGGATTGAAAAAGGGGAAACAGATTAAAATTAAGAGGGGGGCGAAAGAAAAAAGAGGTGAGCAGGAGAGAAGAGGGATGAGAAAAGTGATGCTGTTGGGAATAGCAGCAGAAATTTTGGAGTTCTTAAAAGTTTTGAGGCAGAGCGCGAAATTTGGTGAGTGTTGACAATATCGGATGATGTACTAGTCCCCAGCGCTGAGCATGGATTTAAAAAGGTGAGAGGGCTATATGTCTTACTTTACAGTATTCCTTAACGAGGCATTCCTTTTAAAAGAGTTAATACTTAATGTAATATTTTACGTGACAGGTTATAAATTGTCTTATTTAGTGAATGATTAATAATCTAATGTAGGCGAAATTTCTAAATGTCACAACTACTTAATGTTGATTAAATTATAATATTTAATAAATGTTTTAATTTTCACAACATAGTGATTCTTTCACATTCTTTGCACTAACTTAGATTCAGTGAGTTTCGACTCACCTGGGCCATAATCGCAATGTGTTCTCAAAGGGGGAAATTAATACTTTCACGCCAAACATCAATTAATAGCCATTAATAACAAAGAGTTGTCAGATAGTTGTCGGACAATTCTAGGTATAATTTTGCGCTGACTACCTTTTAGTGTAACTCGCCCAATAGGCGGCGCTGCTGTGATGCATAACTTACGATTTTCGCAATAGCTATCTCAAGAACTAATGCACAGATTTTTATTAAACTTAAGATTCAGTTATACCTTAATATAAATTCGTGCAGATTACTTTTGATGTAAATCGTCTTAAAGGTGACGCTGCTATACTGCATTTTTCACAATTTCTGCAATAGCTGTATCTCAATTAACTGACGCACATATTTTCATCAAACATCAAATTCAGTTAGTCCCTGATATAAATCGGCGCTGACTACTTTTTGGTACTACCACGGAATTGGTGGCGCTGCTATATAGAATTTTGCACGATTTCAGTAATATCTCTATTTCAAAAACTAATGCACAAATTTTCATGAAACTTCAGACTCAGACGTTGTTTATTACGTTTGGTGTAAATCGCGCAATAGAGGCCGCTGCTATGCTGCATTTTTCTCGATTTCCGCAATTGTACTATCTCAAAAACTAATGCACGGAATTTAATCAAACTTCATATTCTGTTACACATCCACATAAATAGGTCTTTTTTTAGGCTTGGTTGTATACAGCGTGACAAGTGTCGCTTTTATACTCTTTTGAGCTGAGAATTTTTGTTGCAGACATCAATAAGAGGGTGAGTGCCGAAATTCAATTACTTGTTTCAAACATGCGATACTTATATCTCCTTTTAAAATGCGTACAATTTAATGAACCTATATCTTTAGAATCCTCATGATGGAGATGAGCATAGATTGTCATTTAGTTTTGTCACTGTGATAGCAAATTTTGAAGTATTAACATGTATGAAATGGGAGAATTTTTTGGATTGCCACACCCGACTAATTTTTAATCGCATGTTGTTATTATAATTAATTACATTAAAAGCAACAGAGTAAGCAGTTGTTCTTTTCAGTATTCCATAATGCGATGTGTTCTATGCATGAGGTATTGTTATTACATACAAAATCAGACGGCTCTTACACGCTAAAATACTGCGACGTATTTTCGATTTCAGAAATGAAGTTTACTGTTTTTTTCGTAGAAAACAAGCATCTGTTGACAAGATTATTCATTAATCAACATTGGCTTGAAAAACTCCGTCATATGGTTGACGTTTTCGAGAAACTTAACTATTTGAATTTAAGTGTACAGGAAGAGAGTATACAAACATTTTAACACCGAACAGTAAAAGTGAAGCTTTTAACCCCTTGGGAACGAACAATTGGTATACTTGCCGCGAAAGGTGCTCAAAGTCCATGATTATTCTTATGACGATTAGGCTTCGCACAGGTGGTTTTTTGACATTTCATACATACTAGGAGGCTGAAAATCCACTGTTAATTATTTTAATAGAAAAGCCAAGAAACTTGAATTAAGAGCAATCCAAAGTAGAAATTATCTGAATATCTTTATTGTTCACCGGGCTCGTTTCAAACACAACCGAATTAGGCGGCTAGTGCCGGCTGCTGGAGAAGGGGGCAAAAAGTTAAATTTTTAAAGTGCACAGAAAGAGCGACAACAAGGAAGTGTTCACAATTACATTTTCTCCAAATGATGGAGTATTGGCAAGAGTACACATACACTTTCGCCAATTCCGTATGCTATATGGCGAGAATACCATGAGAGGAGAGATGCGGTCAGAGGTTGTTAATTGTATTTGAATGGGGAAAATAAAAGAGTAATATGAAATATTTTCCGCCAAGAGATTGCGTAGGAATTATAGCTCATAAGCCACAAAAGAACATTCTATAGGGTTTGCCAAAGATCTCATGGGATTGAGGCGGCCGAAAGCGCACGTTAATAGACTAAAACAAAATGAAGACAGGGTTAATGACTTAAATGACTAATATATATTGCTTCTGTTCTAACGGTCACGAAATGTAGAAGTAATATGTCTGACTGATTTCTGCATATCATCAAAGCTAAGGCAGAAGGATGAAAGTTGGAATTCGGTTGCTAGGCGAGAAAAGGAAATTATTTTTTTTCTTTTAAATGCAGTGCGCTGCGGTTAAAATATTATAGATACAGAAAATGACTGCTTAATTTATGCAAGGAAAAGAGCGCCAGCAAATGAATTGAATCCAAATGCAGACAGATAATTAAATTTAAGAATTTAAAAGCCATAATTTTAAAGGGGGGAAAGAGGAAACCATTAATATTAATATGTGAAGGTAGACGCCTTCACAATTCTCACCAGTAAATTTTTATTGTAAATTTTGCCTTATTTAATCCGAACATTTTCCCGATTCAACTAGGCAAAAATTTCTGGTTTGAAAAACCGGTGATTAAAGATTAAAAATTATGTAAAAGACGCTTGCCCCAAAGGGGTTAAGAATAAGCTGATGCTGTGGAAAGGCGAATTAATTGATGAAAAACAACACAAACATGTTCCTGTAGTTTTCGGAATTTACTATAATATAGACATTTTGTTATTTAAAACCATCTCGTCGTATGATAAAACTGGGAGAAAACTTTTTGAAAAGGTTCGAAAATTTCTAGATAATGAAATAAGTTGGGTAAGGGATTCATTTTCATTTTATATTTTTAAATCTATTATTCCCTTAAATGAAACAGAGCAATTAATTAATCAAAAACAGCACTAACATGTTCCCGTAGTTTTCGGAATTTACTAAAGAAAATAATATAGACATTTTGTTATTTAAAACCAACTCGTCATATGATAAAATTGAGAGAAAACTTTTCGAAAAGGTTCGAAAAATTTCTAGATAATGAACAAAGTTGGATAAGGGATTCATTTTCATTTGATATTTTTAAATCTACTATTCCCTTAAATGAAAAAGAGCAAATAATTGATGAAAAACAGCAGTAACATGTTCCCGTAGTTTTCGGAATTTACTAAAGAAAATAATATAGACATTTTATTATTTAAAACCATCCCGCCATATGATCAAATTGGAAGAAAACTTTTCGAAAAGGTTTGAAAAATTTATATGTAAGGAACTAACCCAACAAAGTGGAAATTGCTGGCCAGCAGCAAGATAGGTGCTGGCAATGATGGAGAAGTGCTGGCTAATGGTCTACCACTGCATGACCACTGCTGGACAGCTTCAGTCAACTTTGCTGTTGGCAATCATCAGATAAAATTCTGGTGGGCTTCAGTTTTATCTCCTGCGCTGGCCCACCACTACATGGAAGTGCACGAACTTTTGCAGTATTATTGCTGGGAACCCTTACACTAGGTGGCGTTGCGAATATCGAAGACATTGAGTATTTGAACACAAATCTGAAATGGATATCTTAACACAATTTAAGCTGTGAAGCTAATTTTTTTCGAAACTGTAAATAATATAGCACCGCTGCCACCAACAAAATAAATAAGTAAATGAATAAATAAATAAATTCTTTATTTCAACGCACTTTTTTTTCTCCTTAAATCTGGTTTTACTAGGTTACAAAGGATTTCGGTTTTCATAATTTACACAGTTCAGAATCAATAATAAAAAAAAGCGCATAAAATATATAGGATTTCTATACAATACAATAATTTCTATACCAGTTTAATGATTGGGAACGCATATCACAAAAGAAACAAACTTGAGATAGTGTAATGAGAGCTTGAAAACTACGAGTGGTCGTAGAATACGCTGAAAGTACTTGTTCATGTCCGATCACGGAAACCAAACAGCACCGAGCCCGGTTAGTACTTGGGAGGGTGACTACATGGAAACCGCTCAAGTTCAAATAGTCTATAGACATTTCTATTACAGACACCTCTACAGATATTTCTATAGATTTTGGTGAAACTAGCTTACAGAAAAACGGGCCGTAATTCCATAATATTTTATGATACTTTTCTATAAGTTTTTTTATAGAATTCTATAAGAAATTTTCGTAAGGGAAATTTTCGTTGCTTGCCCAGCAAAGGTTAAGCAGTAGGATAGGTGCTAGCACTGCAGGAAAAGTGACGGATTGAAGTAATGTGATGGCATACCAATGCTGGCCTGCTGTTGCCCATCACTGATGGGCCAGCTGTATTCGCACGGACACTTTTGTACTGGCTTAAGTAATGGCACCATTGCACTTTACCGCTGATGGCAGTCCTGGCTTCTTAGTCTTTTACAGCAAGCTTTAAAAGCTAAACTTTTTTAAGAAGCACTATCGATCATAGCTCAGCAAGAAATAAATTTTCCTGATTTAGATTTAACTTATATAATGGCAGTAGCCAACAATACGATAAAATTAGGAGAAAACTTTTCGAAAAGGTTTGAAACATTTCTAGGTAATGAACTAAGTTAGATAAGGGATTCATTTTCATTTGATATTTTAAAATCTATTATTCCCTTAAATAAAAAAGAGTAATTAAATGATGTTTCAAGCGACGAAACATGCGCTTTTTGTTTAAGTCTATGGCTTGTCAAAAATGTTAGTTATGGATTGGAAACGATATTCCCATTTGAAGAAAAAGGTAGTTAATATTTCGATTCAGTCATTGATGTGAAACAGGATTTTAAAAATAAGTTGTCATTAAAACAAAATATCGATCTCGATTGGATCAAGAGAACTGATGGCCTGCAATTTCCAATACAGATCTGAACACACTGTAGCGCTGAAAAGTATTATGACAAAGATAATAATCGACTTAATTGAAAACAATAATAAAATACAAAACACAATCATTTATCATATTTTATTCAACCATATTCAGTGTTTTACAGAATTTTAGTAAATTAACTATCTTTTGCTTGAAAATAACGTGAAACTCAAGAAAAATCAGAAAAATGATAAATCAAAAGTATTTTGACAAAATAACAAATAATTGTTTTAACACAATAATTATCAAATATAGTAATGGCTCCGTCAATTTTTAGTACCATCTCCTCTTACCTTTATCTCAGCCTCACAATGCGCGGGCAATTAGGCGAGTTTACTAACTTTTGTATTCGATCTAAAAGAATTCAGCCCTTCTCATTTTTAAAAGCTTCCTATAAAGCCTCATTATTTGAATAATTTTGCCATCTTACTCTACGATCTAACTTCTTCCACAGATGCCCCATGATGCTAAAATCCTGAGTTTAGCGTGGCCATTCTAGAACCTTGACTCTTCTGCGTTTCATAAAATCATTTACGTACTTGGATTTGCGTTTCGGGTCATTATCTTGTTGAAAATATTCCTTAGCAGGCATGCTTTGTTTAGCGTATGGTAGCATATGAGTCTTTAATATATCAGCATGCATGAACCGATCCATATTCCCCACAATTCGAACTAACGCTCCAACTCTCTTGCGTGAAAAACAATTCCAAGCAATCACATTGCCATCTCCATGTTTGACGGTGATATTTGGTACCGAACATCATATTTTTTGTTTTTAGGAAGTCAAATGTACTTGATTCCATCAGATGACAATAACTTAAACTTACTTTCATCGCTCCACAAAACACTAGACCACTCTACACTTCTCCACGATTTATTCCATTTTGCAAATGCAAATCTAGCCTTCCTACTCCTAGCAGATATCAAAGACTTTTTTGCTGGTTTTCGGCCATGTAAACCATAGAGGTTTAGGTGTCGTTTGACAGTTGAAACGTGTATGTCCATGCCGTAATGTTCTTTCAATTATTTTTTTATTACTACAGCCGACTTACGACAAATCATTTGTACATATATTTTTCATAATATAGTCATCATTGCAAGTTTTTTTTTTTTTTTTTTTTTTTTTTTTTTTTTGCGGACGACCACTTCGAGGGTTATTTCCGTTTATTTAAAGTTTTATTCCATGTACTAACAAGCTGTCGAGACACGTTTTGACTGGAGCAACTTCTGCTTGCATTCTTCCTTGCTTAAGTGCATTTACAACAGCTTTTGTCAAATCACTTGAATATTTTTTGCTTTTAGAAATTTAAAAATAATCACAATAAGTCAATATAAACATTAAACGAAGCTATAAACCAACTGACGCTCTCAACAATTAAATTCAAACTAGTTGTCAAAATACTTTCGAGCTAAGGAGGAGTCATATTTCTTCGGCGGCGCTGAATGTAAACAAACGAAACCTGATATTTTTGAATAACTGCAGTCATATTGTTCTCAATGATAGGGAATATATTTTCTTTTATAGTTTTATATTAAACAAAATAAGAGCAAATATAATGTTTTCAAAATGCTTTTGAGCGCTACTGTAGAAGCAATCATGGGCACTTTACAAACGCATACCTCACATTGATTTCTTATATATTAAGTTTTTTAAAGAATTTTTTATTAACAAAATATTTATACCCATGTGGATTAAATAAAACGTTGCTTCATAAAATTATGTGTTTTATTCAAGTAAAGGAGAAACATAAGCGAAAATCTAAAACGAGTCGGAAATTTATCGTCAAACGTGGCAAATGTGGTGCGTTTGTACTATAACTAGTTTTATAAATATTCAGACCTTGGTGCAATAGCTGTTGCACTCTTATGCAAAAATTCATGAAGACAAAATTTATTACAATTATATATTTTAAATTCAGTAATACAGAAATAATAGGATTCAATCTTAAATAGAATGTCATCACCATGGCAAACTAGAATCATTACCTTGAATTAATTACATAAGATAGGATGTAATAGAATGAAGAAAACTTTTGTTAATATCTTTTTAAGTTTTGATTTCATTCTCATAAAATTTGAAATGACTCGATAAAATTCTGCAACGTTTCTATATATTAAATTTCAAACCATTCGGTTGGGTAGTTTTTGCGCTGTTGTATGCGGACAGACGGACATACGCACATACGGGCGGACCAGACGACGAGTATAGGTGCTACGTATGTATATAATTACGAACGCACCTGAAAAGAATTTAACTTTAACAACGTTGACGATTAAAAAAAGTTTACTGTATATCCAGCGGTCGCGATAAAATTTTACACAGAATGCAGTGCCAGGAACGAAAACAGTTTGCGCTCCACTGATCTAGAAAATCATTAATAATAAAATTAACTTTAAACAAAAGAAAAAAAAGAAACCGACTTCAGTGCGCTAATAACTTTGATCTTAAGTTAAATTAATGAAAAAGACGAGTTTACGCGTCCGTTTCCCGTGCAGCGACGGGCACTTAGTATCAGGCTATAAGTGATTCCGATTCGAGAATATACTTTTTCATTAAAAAAATACATGAGTCGGTCGCGGAGTTTCAATGTAATTTAATGAACATAGTTTTAATATATACGTAAGCGTGGTAACACCCTTCTTTTTTGAAGTCAGTTTAAAGCACATATTTTTGTATTTTTCGCATGATAATAAAGAATCGTGCGTTCTAGAATTAAGACACTTTTAAGGAAATGGTGTTATTTTGACATTAGGTATTTGTTTTAGATTAGAGTGTTTTTTATTTCTTAATGTTTAAAATGTTTTCACTTTCTCAACATCGGCGTATTGTCACGAGTCATTAGTTTGAACTGTAAAAAAAAAAAAAAATATTTTCAAAGAAAATTTTGTGTGCTAGTAATATCCGATGTTTTCTTGCTTGGATGAAATTATACGAAGTTAAATTAATTTTTAATTGTTGGAAAACAAAATATGATGATAGTTATTTAAGCGTAAGTGGAAAACTATTTCGTGAAATAAACTGCAATTTTGAATTTCTGTTAAAAAATTCATTGAATACAATTCATATTATTTGGAAAATTAATAGCAAAATATATATACTGTCGAAATTATTTTTTTTTACAAAATATACTAAAGATACTTACAATGTAACTGAAATTTATCAAAACCCTTTAATATTCTGTGATGGAGAAATAAAATGTTCAGGTCTGGTTTTCTTTCTTAAGAAATAGTAAAATTAGGCGCAGAATGTATTTATAAATCAATGCTTCTTGAAAACATTGTGAACATGCCGTGCTTTAGGGCTTTTTTTTTTTTTTTTTTTTTTTTTTTTATCATTCTAGCATTCTTTATAACATTAGCAAAAAAAATCGACTTCAGCCTATCGGTTTACATAAACATCTTCCTTTTTCGAATTTAGGAACATTTAAAATGGCACAGAGCATTTTGCTCAATTTCTTTCTATAGGGAGTTTTAATTTCTGTGTAAAACTTTGTAAGTTTTATTTTTATAAGTTATCTTTATAATTCCTCTTATACATATATTTATATGAAAACTATTTTCATGATTTAATATGTGATTTTAAATTTTACCTTGTTATATTGGAAAATATTTAAAAGACATTTTCTAATCAAAAATAGCTGTATCAGTGTAAAAATTAAAAATATCTACTTATAGTACATTCTTTGCAAACAAATTATAGAAATATCAAATAATTAATTAGAAATAACAAATTATAGAAATTAATCAAATCGAATTTACAGCATTTCGTAAAGCATTTCGTACTGCATTTTTTCCTTTGTGCTTCAGTTTTTCTTTATCACATATACTCGTTAATTTAGATTGTTTGAACACTTTAAAAATATTTTTTAAATCAGATAATATTGTTAATGTGAATATTATAACTTAAGTCAAAACAGATTTAGCTACAATAACTTCAATAAATTTAGAAAATTATATATAATACTGTAAATGTATTTCTCTGCTTGATGTTATTTACATTTTTGAATCGCATTATAACTTAAGTCAGTGCTTTTCATTAAAATTTCTCCAAGAGTTTAAATATGGTGAGGAAGTTAGCTGAAAGACCGCGCATACATTTTACTATCATATGTCTATACATTATACTCAATTACTGTAGTATACACTTTTATTAGTGCGTAAGTAATAATTTTAACAAATACTGACAATTTGAAGTTAATTACGTGATTAATAAGCTAACAGTACACAGCAAAAAGTCTATTGATTTAACAGGAAAAAAAAGTCAGCCAAGAATTGCAATGTTTTTTTTTTACGGAAATAATCTGTATTTCACCGTAAAATAATCCCTTTGTCCGAGTTTTTATAAGTACATATTATTTCTGTAAAATAAATAGTTTTTTTTAATGGCGTCCTATTATTATTATTAATATTATTTTTTATTTTATTTTATTTTATTTTATTTTTTAAGGTGTAGTGATTTCTGGAGTTAAGTTGAAACTCTATAGACCAGACTTTCAATATTCTACTCCAGTATTGGGACTATTAATTAAAAAATATATATATGTAAGCCTTATGTTTAATTTTATGGTGACAGATTTTAAAATCAATTATAACACATTTAAAATCTAAAAATACTCGTACATTTTTCAATACATAAATGTAGTAAAGTGATGTGCGATACGTTAATTTATTGAAATATTTAAACAATAAGAGGAGGCTGAAATCATACGAACTTGAATTTAGATCTTTGAAGATATTTAATTTTAATATGTTTTACAAGTATTTTTTTTTTAATTATAGTATTACAGCAAATAACATTAGTTTATATAATATCTGCAGAAAAATAATTAGGTCTAATAGAGCCAAAGTTTCATGGATGAAGAAAAATAAGAGAATGCTTCGTTTCTGATTTTCAAAGTCTAGAAAATCAGAGATTCGAGTTCAAATCATAGATAATAGTAAATATTAGAGAATTAGATGATAGATGATTTGATCATGTACAGTCGTGGAAAAAAAAAAAGTAAACACCCCCTACTAACTCTTCAACAAATTATCGTAGACGAAAGTTACTGGTATCGAACGATTTGAAATAAAGTCTACTTTTAAATGATGTATATAAAATTTGCTTAGGGGGCCATCTACATATTAAAACGAACCCAAACCTCATTTTTTTCAATGGTAATAACCAATTTTAACGAAATATTTCAAATCTTCGGTTCAAACTATGCCTAGACACCAAATTTCAAGTCATTCGAATGATAAGTTTTTGAATTATACGCATTCAAAATTTAGTGCTTCTAATGTTAAATTACATTTTCATATTTTTATTTATATCTCCAAAAATTATGCTCCTAATGGTCTAATTTTTTGTGTAGCAATAAAACTAATGTGCCCAAACATAAATACACTGAATTTGCATTTTTTATAATTTTATGATATGGATTATGAATTATGAAATTAATATTCGAAAAAAATTATGAATTGCAACCTACAATTTTTTTGATGGATTTAGATTTATTAAGTCCTGCTTTATGAAAATCCAAAGTTTCACATTTTTCTTCCTAATAGTTTTCAAATTATGCTTAAAAAACGGCAAAATGATGGTTTAAGGGGCTGTCTATGATAGAAGTGAGCAGATATTTTGAAATTTCTTCTGCTGCCTTGTTATCTAACAGGCTTCATTGACTGCTTAAGGTGCCTTAATCAAGAAGGGGGCTCTCTCGGTGAGCAATCGAGTACCCAACTTAAATTTGGATACGGCCCTTAAAATACGCTCGTATTAAAATAATTAATTTCACGGAAACTTATGGTACGAATTGCATAAAAGTTTGTTTTTAGGCTAATTGAAGGGTGTAGAGTTCATTTATGCTGCCATTGAAAAAAAAAATGAAGTTATGGTTCGTTTTAATATGTAGATGGCCCCCTAAGCAAAATTTATATACATCATTTAAAAGTAGACTTTACTTCCAATCGTTCGGTACCAGTAACTTTCTTCTACGATAATTTGTTGCGGAGTTAGTAGGGGGTGTTTACTTTTTTTTTCCACGATTGTATGTCATAAGTGAAATAAATGATGATACCTAAATTCCAATCCTACACATATATATATATATATATATATATAATATAGTGGGCTCTCATTAATGCGCCTCTGCTTAAGACGTATTTTCGGTTATTGAAGACAATTTCATTACCCCTGTCATTTCCTATTTGCAATTAAGGACATTGCTTAAGGGACATCGCTACTTATCAAATAATGCGGATAAATTTTTTAATAACTGACTGAGCAAAGTCGAAATTGCTTTTGTACATTATATTTTCAAAAGCAACTTCTATGTAAATTTGTTTATTGTGAGATCAAGAGATTGTCAGTGACAATAATAAATAGAAAGAAAACTTTCTGCTATCAAAGACATGAGACGTTCAAAAACTGCAAATGGCTGTTCGCCGATATTATAAATCAGAATCTGATGTGAAGCGTTGAGAACCAGAGTGACCTCGCCAACTGAGATGCTGTAAATAATGCTTTCAAAAATGTACACAAATTTTTGTCAAACTCTTTTATGGTGTCATTAATTAATATGAATTTATTTAAAGACATTTGTTGTTTAGATTAAATTAGGTTAAGTAAAGGTCGTTGATCTGTAATGAGGAATGGTAAGTAGATTGCGTTTGAGGAACAAAAACTTCGATCCGTTTCCTGAAATAAGACACTGAGGCTAAAAACAAATTAAAGACACATAAAAATCCACGGAAGTTCTTTTATTTGAATCCAACAAGATGTAGTGAAGTGATCCCCTAACGACAGCACAAAAACGTTACACCTTTTTGTGACAAGAGCAAGTTACCTACACTCCAATAAAATATTCTGTCGAACCACGAAAAAGTTAAATTTAAAAAAAATCCGTTAGCTTGCTGCATATAAAAATTCAAAATTTAATCAAGTCAACATGGCGATAAATCACGGAGGAAATTTCTTTTTTTTTATAACAATTAAAGAAATTTACACCTTTAACTTATTTATTTAAACCTGAGATAGATTATAATTTTATCTGCCATCTGTCAACGTATCATTATTTTGCTTATATTTACTAACAGGTGTTTACTTTCTATCATAAAATTTATACAAAGATTAGCGAAAAGCAAGGCACATTTACATTACGAATGAAAGTACTTTAGCTAAGATAAAGATTTATTTTAGACAGGAAATAATATTATTACGATTACATCTGGATTATTATTAACCGTCAATTGTTGCAAGATATATTTCCTTTTATTTAGAAAGAGAGATTTTTAGATGAGATGCGAAATCATGTTATATTAAACAGTTAATGGATAGATTTTTAAGATTTATGAGAGTACAAATAAATTAACGGAATGTAATTTAGGAACAACTTAATTTTGAGTTTATTAAATTAACAATGTATGATGCTACATCATATTTTTTTAAGCCAGTTTTTAAAATGGCCAGAGAAGACAGAGCTTTTTCAGGAAGCAAATGGTAATTAAGTTGGCAGTCGTAGAGTGACCAAGCCACTTGATCGACTCTTTTATTGACTACTTAATATAAAAGATACTTTGGAGTGTCTATTAAACTGCTTATATCACATGGATAGTTTCGAAATTATCAAAATTCATTATGCAGCGAATAGATGGAGCGGCATGCAATATTTTGACATTTCAAATTCACTTTTCACAAAAATATGGGACAGTCAACTTTTGTTCACAATTCCTCATATAACGGACCAAATTTTCGAGAGTGCCGCAACACTGGAAACGATGTGGCAGAAAGATCATTGGTTCAAGTACCGTAAGGAAAAGAGAAGGATTACTTTAATTAAAGTTAAATTAAGAAAAGTACATCAATTTCTTTGCAAATTTTGTTTATCCTCATTAATACATTTTTACTTTCTTCTATCTTTACAAGAAGAAAGAATTGGATTCGTGAAAATTTTCGAATTCCGTTTTCAACGGATTTACATGTTTTAAGGGTCAAGAGATCCCGAAAAACATGTTTTTACAAAATGTCTGTCTGTGAGACTGTCTGTCTGACTGCCTGTCTGTGTATGACACAAATTTTTTGAGCGCTTTATCTCAAGAACTAATGAACGGAATTTAATAAAATTTTAGATTCAGTTAGTCCCTGATATAAATTGGTGCTGATTACTTTTTAGTGTAAATCGCCCGACAGGTGGCGCTGCTATGCTTCATTATTCATGATTTCCACAATAGCTATATCTCAAGAGCTAAAGCAGGGATTTTCAGACAAATTCAGATTCTGTTAGTTCTTGAAGTAATTTGGCGCTGATAACTTTTTGGTGTAAATCGCCCAATAGGTGGCGCTGCTATGCTGTATTATTCATGATTATCTAATAGTTGTATCTCAACAACTAATGCATGAATTTTCCTCAAACTTTAGATTCAGTTATTTCCTGATATAAATTGATCCTGATACGTTTTATGTGTAAATTGCCCAACAGGTGCCATTGCTATGTACAACTTTTCACGAATTCCGCATTAGCTCTATCTCAAAAACTAATGCACGGATTTTTACGAAACTTCAAATTCAATTAGAAGTTGACATAAGTTGTTGCTGATTATATTTTGGTGTAAATCACCTAACCGGTGGCCCTACTATGCTGCATTTTTCAGAAAGTATTAACATGTATGATATAGAAGAAAGTTTTGGGATTTCCACATCCGACTAGTTTTTTTGTATTAACAAGTTGTCACTAATTTTTGATAAAGATGAAAAAATGAATTTCTGTATAAGATAGCTTAAACATTTTGTAAATAACTTCCTTACTGTTCAAATTTTAGTAACTGGAATGTGGTGAGCTTCCTCAATCTATAAAAATGTTCAAGTTATTCAAGTAATTCTACAAACATGCAATATGTATAATAACGTTTTTTTATATATATTCTGATAGCGAAAATTTTATTTTTATAAATAAATAGCATTATTAATTGAAGAAGAAATCGTAATTCTAAAGATTATCAATTCTTTTTAAATCTTTCATTTTTATAACCAGTGAATAACACGCACCTGTATTTTTCAATCATTTTTTATGTATCAAAAATTCACATTATATGCCGAAATATACGATATTTAACAAATCATTTATTATACAAATATTTTTATTCCTGATTAAACTTTTTTATATCTAAACAAATAACACATAAGTTGCGATCACCATTTATGTGATAAAGAAATTGAAAACAAGTAAAAAAATATATATATCAATGCAAAATAAATATGCACCGTCAAGAAAAGAAACATACAAATTATACCTTAAGGTAATGTAGCGCTACTAAATTTGAATGCATCCAGAACATTTTACCTTCTCTAATAGAAATGTATCAAAAGCTAAACAGAAAAGGAAATGCTACTTTCGACGTAGATCGCTGCAATACTTAGCTAAGTGGATTACTTCAAGGCACTTCACGAGATTTTAGAGATTTTTTAAAACAATTC
The DNA here is from genome assembly GCA_963932465.1 of Maratus speciosus. Lineage (NCBI taxonomy): Eukaryota > Metazoa > Arthropoda > Arachnida > Araneae > Salticidae > Maratus > Maratus speciosus. The sequence goes on along the minus strand of OZ010798.1, from coordinate 359,803,377 downwards.
CTGAAACATCCTCAATGCATCTTTTTAGGTAGATTTCGTAAGAAATACTACCTACTGGAGTCGTTACCATGATGCAACTTTTGAAAAATTCCTCCATAACTTTTCATTATATGACCCCAGGAACCCAAAACCACCCCCACCTAAAAAGTTTATATATATATATATATATATATATATATATATATACATATATATATATGTATGTATGTACTAAATTTTGTCCGCACGATAAAAGTCGTAATTATGCACGGATCGTCTTCAAACTCGCCAATAATTTTGAGATGGCTAATATCTCGGCGGGGATTGAAAATGAGCAAAATCGGCCCAAGGGAATGGAAATGGGGAGGGTTAAAAATTTTGAATACCGTCTTATCAAGATTCTAATAAAACCATCTCTTACACAACAATGACAGGAAAAAAAATTAAGTACTAAATTTACCAACAAAACTTAAATCAAGATCTTCACTTAGAATGAGCTCTAGAGAGCTAAGCGTTTTGTGAAAATTCTAATATACACGAATACATGCACGTATGGATACGTAATAGGTTTAAAAAATAGCTAAAACAAATTCAGAGAACCTCAGAGTGTTAAAATAAGTTAATATTTCCATTGTCGGGTTTTCATCATGTTTTAATACGTTTCTTCAAACTCACATGACGTTACATATTCACCTGCTGAGGTCCGTTTTATTTCCAATTTGATGCAATATATATATTTTTTTAATTCTTCAAACTATTTATTTCATTTCGAGTTTTCATGCAGAAATCTTGCTCTAGAAAACTTATGACGTAATATTCAATTTGTTTCAATTATTCAAACTGTTTATTTAATTTAATTTTTCACGTGAAACCTTGCAATAGAAAAGAAATTGTTGTGGTGAGAATTTTATTGCTTTTTTTTAATTGTTGGCAACTGCTATACCGAAAAATATTTATTTTTTCCTGACATTGTTGTGCAAGAGCTGGTTTTATCCGAATCATGTTAAGGCCGTATTCAAAATTTTGAACCCTCCCCATTTCCATTCCCTTGGGCCAATTTCCCCATTTTCAATCCCCGCCGAGATATTAGCCATCTCAAAGTTTTTGGCGAGTTTGAAGACGATCCTTGCATAATTGCGACTTTTATCGTGCGGACAAAATTTAGTACATACATACATACATACATATATATATATCATCATCATCATCAACCGTTTTCAATCCACTGCTGGATGTAGGTCTCCCCCAGATTTTTCCAATGTTTCCTGTCTAGTGCTTTAGTCATCCAATTTACACCGGCTACTTTTCTGATTTCATCACTCCATCTTACTTGAGGTCGTCTTCTAGGCCGTTTTACATCTCTGGGATACCACTGTAGGGTGTTTGTGCTCCATCTATTGTCTTGTCTTCTTGCGATGTGCCCAGCCCATTTCCATTTTAGCCGTTTAATTCTTTCAATGATGTCAAAAACTTTCGTCTGACTTCTTATCCAGGTTATTCTTTTTCTGTCTTTTCTAGTTATACCTAGCATACATCTTTCCATACTTCTCTGTGTTGTTTGTAATCTTTGTACCATCCGTTTTGTTAGCGTCCATGTTTCTGCTCCATAAGTTAGGACAGGCAAAACACATTGGTTAAATGCCTTTCTTTTCAAACACAGGGGCATGCTTCTCTTCAGAATGATATTGTTCTTCCCAAAAGCACTCCATCCAATTCTTATTCTTCTATTGATCTCATTCATGATACTATTATCAGATGATATTTCTTGCCCAAGGTACACATAACTTTGCACTACTTTAATTTCAGTGTTGTTGTAGACGATTTTCTTTTTTGATGCAAATGAATTGAACATCACCTTAGTCTTTTCCAAGTTTATTTTTAATCCCACATTAATGCTAGCTTCTGCCAAATCTTTTAGCATATTTTTCAATTCTTCAGGACTGTTACTGAAAATTAAAATGTCGTCAGCGAATCGGAGATGACTTAAATATTCCCCATTTATTCTAATCCCTTTGTTTTCCCAATCCAGCTTCTTGAAGATATTTTCTAAGACAGCAGTAAAAAGCTTAGGCGAAATGGTGTCTCCTTGTCTTACCCCTCTTCCAAGCTTGATCTTTGCTTTTCCTTTGTCCAAGCGGATGGTTGCTGTTGTTTTCTTGTAAATCTTCTTTATAATATTGATGAAAGTTTTGTCTATACCAATGTCCTCCAGAGATTCTACTACTGCTGATGTGTAGACCGAATCAAATGCTTTTTCATAATCAATAAAGGCAAAGCAAAGAGGTAAATTATATTCCTTATGTTTTTCTATGAGTTCCCTTACCGTTTGGATATGATCCATTGTGCTGAATCCACTTCGGAATCCTGCTTGTTCTCTAGGTTGAACTGAGTCCAGAGCTGATTCAAGTCTTGTCGTTAAAACTTTGGTGAAAATTTTATAAATCACTGACAGTAAGCTGATTGGACGGTAGTTTTTAATGTTTTCCTTCTCTCATTTCTTGTAAAGTAGCACCATCACAGCATTATTCCAATCTTCTGGTACATCTGACTTCTGGAGACATTTGGAAAACAGTAAGGATAGCATTTTTGCAAATTCTTCTCCTGCTTCTTTGATAAGGTCGATTGTAATTCCATCTTCTCCGGGGCATTTACCTTTTTTCATAAGTTTAATGGCTTGTAAAACTTCGTCTGTCGTCACTGGGATTATGGCATCGGTTTCTGTTAAGTTTTCTCGTGGTATAAGTTGATTTCCATCTGATCTTCACATTTATATAAATCGTTATAGAATTTTTCGACAATGTGTACTATTTCTTTATTGATTTTGGTGATTGTTCCATCTGCCCTCTTTAGTGCAAAAATACCTTTTCTTCCAACACAAAGTTTTCGCCTAGCTGATTTTAAACATTTGTTATCTTCTAGAATTTTCTTGACAAGATCAGCGTTAAATTTTCTGATATCTTCTGTAACACATTTTCTTACCGTTTTACATAATTCAGCATATTCAACTCTTGATTTAGGATCGTTTTTCTTCATTTTAAATTCTCTGCGTTTCTTCATCAATCTTCTTGTTTCTTCTGTTATTTTCTTTGTCTGCTTTACTTGTGCATCGCCGGCTATCTTCTTTGCAATATCTTGTAGAGTACTGGTTAGTTTCTTGCTCACTACTGTAACATCTTGCTCTTCTTCTAAAGCCGATTGAAGTACTTGGAAACGGTTTTTAAGTTCCAAATGGAATTCTTCTTTATGTTTCTGGAGATTTATTATATCGATTGATTTCTTTGAGTGTTGCAAAAGCTTCATTCTTTCCACTTTAGTATTTAACAGCAGTTTGCATCTAACCAACCTGTGATCACTTCCTGTATTGAAGTTATTGAGAGCGCTGCAATCCTGAATAAGATGCTTTTTGTTTGTTAAGATGTAGTCGATTTCACTTGTTGAGCCATTTGCACAACACCATGTCCATTTTCTTTGTGGCTTTTTCTTGAAAAATGAATTCATGATATACAACTGTTCACATTCTGCAAACTCAATCAATCTGTTTCCTCTTTCATTTCGCACCCCATATCCATGATTTCCTACTGAAAACTCACCTTTCTCTTTTTCCCCAATTCTAGCATTCCAGTCTCCCATTATTAATTTTATGTAGCATTTTCCCTTTTGATGCATTGAAGCTACTTCTTCATAGAAATCCTCAACTTCTTCATCAGTATAGCTTACTGTTGGTGCATGAACTTGGGTAATTTGCAGCTTGTATCTTCTGGACACTTGTATTACTAACCTTGCAACTCTATGCACTATCATATTCTACGATGTGATTCTTCCACCTTTTATGAATCAGAAATCCTACACCGCTTGTTCTTCCATCTTCTGTGCCTCTGTAGTATAATACATGTCCGCTGGCAAGATCTATCTTCTCTTCTCCTTTTCTTCTTACTTCACATAATCCTAGGATGTCCCAGTTGATTCTTTCTAATTCTTCTTCAAGTTCCTGAAAACGATTTTCCGAAGATAGGGATCGTCCATTATACGTAGCCAAGGTCATCAACTTATGGCAGCCTAGCCGAGCCCGGTTATTCTTAGCACCCTCTGTCTTCATGTCTTTCTTATCGCTGCCGTAACCAGGAACATTCAGACCGCCGGGAATTAAGGGCCGTGATTTATTTTGTGAATTCATGGTAAACTAAGGGGGGTAGGTGGCCAAATTTCTCCACGCTGGCCAAGCGGGTTGGAGGAAGCCCATCCGCGTTCGTTCCCCATGCACTAGGCAAGGGTACTAACAGGCTGTACCGGTGGAAGGTGCGGATTGGACATTAAGTCTCCGCTCCCAGTCGATTCCTTTAAGTCCTCCTCGAAGGCAATTAAAGGGTCTTCTCCTGGTTAATAAGCAGAGGCTATTAAACAGCCCATATATATATATATATATATAAACTTTTTAGGTGGGGGTGGTTTTGGGTTTCTGGGGTCCTATAATGAAAAGTTATGAAGGAATTTTTCAAAAGTCGCACCATGGTAACTAACGACTGCAATAGGTAGTATTTCTTACGAAATCTACCTAAAATATTTTTCATTATAGCAGTTGCCAACAATTAAAAAAAAACAAAATTCTCACCACAACAATTGGTTTTCTATTGCAAGATTTTTCACGTGAAAAAATAAATTAAATAAATAGTTTGATGAATTGAAAACAAATTGAATATTACGTCATAAGTTTTCTAGATCAATATTTCAGAATGAAAACTCAAAATGAAATAAATAGTTTGGCGAATTAAAAAAACATATATATTACGTCATATTGGAAATATAATGTACCTCAGCAGGTGAATATGTAACGTCATGTGAGTTTGAAGAAACGTATAAAAACCCGACTATGGAAATATTAACATATTTTAACACTTTGAGGTTTTCTGAATTTGTTTTAGCCATTTTTAAACCTATTCCATATACATGCGTGCGTGTATTCGTGTATATTAGAATTTTCACAAAATGTTTAACTCCCTAGAGCTCATTTTTAGTGAAGGAACTGGATTTATCTCTAATGTTGATTTAAGTTTTGTTGATGAATTTAGTACTTAACTTCGAAATCTACCTCCGCCTGTAGGCCCGAGCCGGGAGGGATTTTTTTTTTTTATCTCTCGCAGTTTTATTTATTTTTATAAATAAATATTGCATTATTAAAACTAAACAAATAACACGTAAGTGAGAACACCATTTATGTTGATAAGAAATTGAAAACAAGTAAAAAAATATCAATGCGAAATAAATATGCATCGTCAAGAAAAGATACATAGAAATTATACCTTAAGGTAATACAACGCTATTAAATTGAAATACAGCCAGAACATTATATCTTCTTTAATAGAAATGTATCGAAAACTAAACAGAAAAGGAAATTCTACTTTCGATGTAGATCGCTCCAATACTAAGCTAAGTGGATTACTTCAAGGCACTTCACGGGAGTTTAGAGATTGATTAAAACAATTCCTGAAAGATCTTCAATGCATCTTATTTTTTTATCTCTCGCAGTTTTAGCAAATGAAATAAATAAAGTTATTGAAATGGGATATATTTCATTAAATTCTGTGAAATATTTTTATTTTTATAATTAAGTATTGCATTCTTAAATCTAAACAAATAACACGTAAGTTAAGAACACCATTTATATGGTTAAGAAATCGAAAACAAGTAAAAAAAATATCAATGCAAAATAAATATGCATCATCAAGAAACGATGCATACAAATTATACATCAAGGTAATACAGCGCTAAATTGAAATACAGCCAGAACATTTTATCTTCTTTAATAGAGATGTATCGAAAGCTAAACAGAAAAGGAAATGCTACTTTCGACGTATAGATCGCTGCAATACTAAGCTAAGTGGATTACTTCAAGGCACTTCACGCAATTTGAGAGATTGATTTAAGCAATTCCTGAAACATCTTCAATGCATCTTATTTTTTTTATCTCTCGCAGTTTTAGCAACTGAAATAAATTTAGTTATTGAAATAGGATACATTTCATTAAATTTTCTGAAATATTTTTATTTTTATAAATAAATATTGCACTCTTAAATCTAAACAAATAACACGTAAGTTAGGAACACCATTTATGTGGTTAAGAAATCGAAAACAAGTAAAAAAAATATATCAATGCAAAATAAATACGCATCGTTAAGAAAAAATACATACAAATTATACCTCAAGGCAATACAGCGCTATTGAATAGAAATATAGTCAGAACATTTTATCTTCTTTAATAGAAATGTATCGAAAGCTAAACAGAAAAGGAAATGCTAATTTCGACGTATATCGCTGCAATACTAAGCTAAGTGGATTACTTAAAAACACCTCGTGGAATTTTAGAGATTAATTAAAACAATTAATGTAACATCTTCAATGCGTGTTATTCAATTCCTACTATTAGCTCACACTGTCCCTATATTTATTTATTTATATATTTATATATTTATCTTGTTCAAATTTTCAATCGTTAATAAAATACTCATTATTCATCCTATCAAGTTGAAATAAATTTTTTTAAACTTGTACTGGATGACAATTGATGTAAATACAGTTTTTTCAAATATTAATTCATTAATTAAATTTTAATTAATTAATTTTAGTTTTGCATGGGAAACAAAATGGCGACCATTGGTTATTGAAGGTCAATGAAAGTATTTTCAATAAGGGATTACCATAGGGGGGACCCTGTTCTGTCGCCAAATACCACCAAGTTTGTCGCCAACTTGGCGATATATCGCCAAATTTGGCGGCCTAAATAAGTCGCCAAAAGTGACGCCAACTTGGCGATATTTCTAATATTTCGCCCAATTCCCATAGAGTTCCATTGTAAACCTACTTGCTTATAGAAAATCAACAAATTGAGATATTTTAATGCAACAAAAACTAATATTAGCTTAAGGGATTATATTAAATTTTTCTTTGATGACCTAAGTAGGAACTGACTTTAAAAACAAAATTTTTATATTACTTGTTTTTTTTTAGGTAGATTTCGTAAGAAATACTACCTATTGCAGTCGCGTGTATGTATACACTAAATTTTGTCCGCACGAGAAAAGTCGCAATTATGCAGGGATCGTCAAACTCACCAAACACATTGAGATGACTAATATCTCGGCGGAGATTGCAAATGAGGAAAATCGGCCGAAGGGGGTAGAAATGGAAGGGGGCTTAAAATATTTGAATACCGCCTTAACATGATTCTGATAAAAATAGCTCTTACAGAAAAATGACAGGAAAATTTAAACACTTTTCGTTTTAGCCAATTGCCAGTAATTAAAAAAAAAAAAAGAAAAAGAAAAAAAGAAACAATAAAATTCTTATCACAACAATTTCTTTTCTATTGCAAGAATTCGACGTGAAAACGAAAATGAAATAAATAGTTTGACGAATTAAAAAAAAAAAAAGTTAATATTACGTCATAACTTTTCTATAGCAAGATATCCACGTAAGAAATGAAAATCAAATAAATATTAAAATAAATAATCATTGTTTAACGTCTGATATACGAGTTAAAAATAATAAATATATTACAAATCATCAGACATACAAGTAAAATTACATAAATACATTTAATACAATTAAAAAGCAAACGTTTCAAGCTAAATTTTAGCCCCTCATCAGTGCAACAAAACATTCAAATGACAGAAAACTATATATCATGTTTACAGTTAAAAATTATTAGCAGTTAAAATTTGGTTGATCGAGACTGATCGCAAATTACCTTTCCTCGACATTATGGTTGAAAGAGTAGAGAATACTGATTTTCAGAAAGTTTTAACATCTGTATACCGTAAGGCGACAAATTCTGGGCAATACCTAAATTTTGAATCTATGAACCCACTCTCCCATAAAATCGCAGTCGTTAGAACTTTAATCCACAGAGCTAAAAGTTATTGTAATAATGATGCAGCCTTCCAATCTGAAAAAAAGAAGATATTTAGTGACCTAATTCTAAATGGATATCCTTTAAGATGGTTAAAAAGGATTTTTTCTGAGCATCACGTGTCATCCTCTGTAAATTGTAAGGCTCCCGCTATTTACATATCTCTACCCTACAACAAATACCTTTCTGAAAAAATCTCTAGCCTTTTGAAGTTTCATAACATCAGTATATCATTCAAGCCTCAAAATGTTTTGAAAAACTTACTTTGTAAATCTAAACCTAAAATTCCCTCCTTACTAAGAACCGGTTCAATTTACAGTATACCATGTAAAGGTTGCGACTCAGTATATATTGGCGAAACTGGTCGCACTTGCGCCATTCGCCTTGCCGAGCATAAACGTACTTACAAATCTGAAAACCTACAGTCTAAAATTGTACAGCATTCTTTGGATACCGACCATATCCCAGATTTCACGAATATGAAAGTTATCAGATCCGATTGCAATAATATTAAAAGTAGAGTTTTTCTGGAAGGTGTGTTCACTCGTAAGCAAACGTCGCCGATAAATGAATCATGTGCACTTCCTCCTGAATACTCAGCATTGTTTTAAAAAAATTTTATACTTTATTTAATTTTAACTGCTAATAATTTTTAACTGTAAACATGATATATAGTTTTCTGTCATTTGAATATTTTGTTGCACTGATGAAGGGCTAAAATTTAGCTTGAAACGTTTGCTTTTTAATTGTATTAAATGTATTTATGTAATTTTACTTGTATGTCTGATGATTTGTAATATATTTATTATCAAATAAATAGTTTGACAAATTAAAAGAAAGTGAATATTACGTCATTTTGGAAATATAATGGACGTCAGCAGGTAAATATGTAACGTCATGCGAGTTTGAAAAAACGTATTGAAACATGATAAAAACCCAACAATGGAAATATTGGCATATTTTATTATTTTGAGGTTTTAATTTGGAATACCAGCTTAACATGACTCTGATAAAACTAGCTCTTACAAAAAAAAAAAGAAATTATAAATTCGTTAAAAACGGCCAGATAAAATTGTTAAACTGTGTTTATCTCTAATTTTGGTGTAGTTTTTGTTGGTGAAATTAGTACTCAACTTCGAAATCTACCCACGCCTGGAAGTCGAGCCGGCAGGGATTTTTTATCTGTCACACTTTTAGCGAAATAAAATACCATCTTATCTCGTATCTCCTGCGATTAAGGAAAGTAAAGTTCACTTTTCAGCACAACAATGCCTCAGTTCATAATAGTCGCAGTATATGTGATTGGTTGAAACAACAAGAAGTTAATGTTTTTAATTGACCACACTTTTCCCCAGATTGAAATCCTATGAAGAACCTGTGGAGAATTTAAATCGCAAAATCTATGCCCACAACAAACAATATGAAAGCAAAGACGAGCTCCGTGAATAAATATTAGGAGCCTTGGATGAACTGATAAACCAACATTACTAAATCTTATTGAAATCATGCCATCCGGATATATGACATCAATCGACGTCACGAACGTCCTTGTAATTATTAGTTTCGCTTTGTAACCACACAAACAAACATTAATGTACTCCTTTATGTATGAATATTTGAGTGTGTATACTATTGCATTGGGAAGAAGCCACATCTTCTGTATTTTTTCCTATGCTATTAATTAAAAATGTAGTTTTTCCTTTTTGTATATTGCATTCCCTTACATTCATCTAATGTCTTTTCTTTTTTCACAAAAGACAGCATAGTTTTCATAATTGTCAAATTGTAAGGGGTATGTTTTTGCATTGCAGTATGCAGAGGAAGATAAAGTATGTACCGGATCAATTATTCAGCAAATTATTTTTATTGTTGAATTAATTTTTTTTTCAATATTAACAAGAAACACATATGTTGCGAAGCATTATTTATGTGGATAAGAAATTGAAAACAAGTAAAAAAAAAAATTAATGCAAAATAAATATGCACCGTCAAGAAAAGATACATACAAATTATACCTTAAGGCAATACGACGCTATTGAATTGTAATGCAGTAAGAACGTTCTATTTTCTTTAATAGAAATATATCGAAATATAAATAGAAAAAAATGCGACTTTAGACGTAGATGGCTGCAATACTAAGCTAAGTGGATTACTTCAAGGCACTTCAAGGAATTTTAGCGATTGATTAAAGCAATTCCTGAAACATCATCAATGTATCTTAATTTCTTATCTCTCGCACGTTTAGCAAATGAAATAAATATAGTTATTGAAATAGGATACATTTCATTATATTCTCTGAAATATTTTTATTTTTGTAAATATATATTTCATTCCTACAGAAAAATCAAAAACATATTTATTGACTATGTGTATTGGCACAAATTCTATATTTTATTGGCTATCTGTTTTACGATGTTTTTGGAATATATTTCAGTTACACTATGTGTAAGTTTATAAATATTGTAGAAAAATATAAGGTGAACTGCTGAATGTAAAAATATATCTAGAAATCCTATGAAAATTAGCATGAGCAAATTGCCTTTCAAAATTTATTCAACTATAAAAAAAATATGCTTAATATGTGTTTCACAAAATTGCTATAAGATAAATGGATAGTATGGAAATGAATTTATTATACATAGATATAATATCTTGACATTATATCGTATTTTTTAACTTCAGAATAGACAAGTTAAAAAATAATTTCCAGTTATGTATTTCGAGTATATTTGATTAGTTAATATGTTTCCACTGAATTTTATTATAATAACTGGATGTTATATTTAATGGATTTTAAAATTCAATATCAAAGACTGACCACTTAAAAAAAAATTACTTTAAAATATGTTTGTAAGGATACGAAAGGATCTTCTTTTTTTTTCCACATTTTATCCGAGAAGAGATAAAGTGCCCTAGGTTGTTTCGTCTTTTTTCTATTACTGTGATTATTTTTACACAATATTACAAACAAGTTTTGCTATGAACTTTTAAATACATATAAACAAGTGTTATTTGTGTAAGCATGTATAAAATACAAAAGAAAATGTGCGATAATCTATGTGTTTGAAACACACTGTTTCTAACTGCGTTTTTTGTATAATCCAAGTATAAAGTACAATAGAAAATAGTCGATAATCAATTGTTGTTAACATACTGTTTCCTACGGCGTTATTTATGTAATGCAAGTATAAAGTATAGAAGAAAATACGCGATAATCAATGTGTTTAAAACATCCTTTTTTTTCTTTTTTTTTTCCTCCAACCAAAAATAAGAAATGAGAATAATGCATTTTGTAAGAAGATGTATGCAACTGACTATAATTTCTTTTATTAATCTAGGTTTGAAATAAATTTAACTTAAAAATAAAATTACGAAAGTTGATAACATTTTTAAATATTTCCAAAGGCAAAATACAGGCTCCTAAAAAATTTAAATAAACTTTAAATTTATCCTTTTTTAGGTGTGTTTGTAATTATATAAATACGTAGCACCTATATTTGTCCGTCTGTGTGTCCGCCTATCCAAATATAACAGCGAGAAAACTACCCAAACGAATGGTTCGAAATTTAATACATATAATCGTTACAGAATTTTGTCGAGTCATTTCGGATATTAATAAAATCGAATCAAAACTTAAAAAGATAGTAATAAAAGGTTTCTTCATTCTATTAAATCCTATCATACGTAATTAATTGATTGATATCCCATGATAGGTAAGGATTCTAGGTTTCCAGGGTGATTAAGACCTATTTAAGTTGGAATCCTATTATTTCCGTATTACCTAATTTAATATATATAATCGTAATAAATGTTGTATTCATGCATTTTTGCGTAAGAGTGCAACAGCTATCGTACCAAGATCGGAATGTCTATAAAACTAATTGTAGTGCGAACGCACTTCATTTGCCCCGTTTGACATACAATTTCCGACTTGTTTTGTTTTTTCACTTAAAATATATTAAAAATTAATGATTAAGATAATGATCATTGATGATTGGTGATTGATTAATGATATTAAAAATCTCACATTTATTACAGAATCACAAAACGATCCATAGATCAAATTTACAAAAAATAAAAAAATATATATTAGTAATAAGTTTTAAATAGATTATCTGATAATTTTAACTCTGGATACATTAAAGAGTCAGGTATCTTTTAAAGTATCAAAATATAGAATATTTTAATGAGTTTATTTTAAAATTGCATAGGACTTCATTTAAAATATTTCTAAAGCGTCAAATTGTCCAACTCTTTGGAAACATTTTAATAGAAGCCCCATGCATTCTAATTAAAAGGCAAGTTATGGCTAAAAGGATTTGATATTTTATATATACAAGGGGATATACCCGGTCTTCCCGGGTTACTGAATAGAGATGAAAATAATTCATTTAAGGGGCCTGCCTATCTTTAAATTGCAATTTTCGGTCAAAAATCAGATTTTCTATGTTTGTTTAATATTAAAATTTGACATTTTAGCTCCTTAAGTTTGAATTTTGTTTCTATCTTGTTTTGAACTTGAGTTACAAGCATTTTAATATTAGTCAGTCGCAAGTTTTTTAACCTAAAATTAGTCCTCCGCTACCGAAGTGACTGTAAAAAACTATCAAGAAAAAAAGCATAAATAATGTAAATAACATAGATGGTGAACTTTATAAATCAGGAGCTTTTTAAAATTATATTTTTCAATGAATAGGTAAAAATTGCTTTTAATTACACTTTCTGCTTTTTCTCAAAATGATATTTTTAACACTTTGCTTTATCGCAAAACATCATAACCAGAAAAAGTCCTTCCGGCCAGTGCCGGTAGGAAGAGGTAGCTTTCATATACCTTATTTTTAAAAAAGCAAGCTTATATTATTCAAACACACGAAGCTCAATTTATTGGAAACCGATTATAGGAGAAAATCTACAAATTTTTATCAATACTAAATCATTATGAATGAGAATTTTGCGAAATTAGTCAGCTTTATCCAAGCTGCTTTTATTTAAAGTAACTTATGATTTAAAATAAATGCTATGATAAATATAATTTTTCCTCGCTAAAACGTTTTTTAAACGTTCTTTTGAAAGGTTTTAATCACTATCTTACTTAAGAAAATAGTAGAAAATCTGTTTTTCTACTTTAAATAAAATTTAAAAAGCTACGTTGGATTTTTTTTTTGTTGTTGTTGTTTACGTGATGGAATTTACATCAATTTCCCAGTTGGCAGACGATTTTTTGCTTTCTAAAATAAACGAATTCTTAAAGCTTGAATATGTGAAAATAAGTTTGTATTTCTTGAAATTTTCTTCAAAGATATAATTCAGTCCCAATATTATTTTCACTATCTATTCAAATAAAACCTAACTTCAGTTTGAAAAGGATATGTCAAACAAAGAAATCTAATAATCCCTATCGTTTTCCATCTCCTCCCTTACATACACAAAATTGGAACAATTTAATTACCATCATTACAGAAATGCCATTAAAAATTACGAAACAATTAATATCGTGAAAAATAATTCAAATTTTAAAATTCTAAGATCACTTTTGACATCGTCGGATCCATCTGAATAATTGACGTTAATTTAATTGCCCAACATTCCATATTTTTGAAGGAGTATCTGTAAAATACAAACTGACAGTCACTTTTTAATATAATAGATTGATGAAGTTTTAATTTCGTTATGAAAAATTAGCCAGAGACAAATGCTGAACTATTTATATTATTTTAAGCACATATGGATTATTTCGTAATGGAGTCTGCACGCGATGAATAAATAAATAAAAAAAAGAAAACTCATGCTTGAAAGTTATTTTAAAAGCCAAAATGAATCAGTCAATTAAGATACAGTTTTCTAAAAAATTGCATTTGAAAGTAGACTTTTTTTTCTATATGATGCTGTAAAATTTAAAATTGTTCGATGTTTAGAAAAAAAAAAAAAATTCAGTAGCAAAAATTGCAAAATCGAAATTGCATCGTCAAATATTGCCATTCGTTAAATGACGTCAGAATTACGTATGGATACATTTTTCCTTTATAATATAGATAGATAGATAATCCAGTGGTGATTTTATCTTTAAATGAATTTTCTTAAAACAGATTTTCTAGTCATTGCGCGCATTATCTCTAAAGAATGGCTCGATAGAATTTTACAAAACCTTTCACTGAAGGTATGAACCTTATAGATGCACAAAAATATCTATTATTATGTTCATCAAGTAAAAAATTTTGAAATGATTACTATTTTTGTAAAAAAAAAAAGTCGCAATTTTGAGGGTTTTTTATATTTTTTCTCAAGAACTAATTTTTGTATTTTTTCTAGTTTAAGTCATTTTAAATACATATTATTAGAAAAAATTATCTCACTGTGACAATTCAATTATGTGAAATTCTGTGCGCATCATATAAGGTACATTCATGTACTATAAGGGTCAGTATCTGAAAATTGGACAATTTGCGTCCACCCAATAATATTTCATTAATTAAACTAAAACCAAAAACTGAAAAATGTAATATATTGTAACATTTATTATAACAATTGACAATGATAAATCGACATATAATGATGTATAAATAATTAATTTTAAGCTTTAACACGTTCACGCCGGCGCGGTTGGTCACACTCCACTGTCTCAGAACTGTCAAGTCTCTCGCTTTTTGCACACCACTATTATTTTAGAGAAAATGTAGTTCCTTTAAATCGCCCAAATGTTCTAATTAAATAAAACAACATAGTCTGTATTAAAATACTAGTATCCAAAAAGTCGGAGACTTGTCAGCTCTGAGACAGTCGAGTGTGACCCACCCCGCCGGCGTGAACGTGTTAAACAAAGTAAATCAACATTTCAGTCCTTGTACCCAGGTAGAAATATCCAATATTAAATGTACGATTTAAACATTTCTATAAATACTATTAACTGTTGCTATTTTATATTTATACCTATATATATATGAGGGATTCACAACCATAGTAGATCAATTTCACTTAAAAAAAAAGAGAGATAGCTCATGTAGTAAGTGCAGTAAACTGAGTTTTATCTACTGCCATAGTGCACCAAGTCTGTAGTTCACACATTTTCTCATAGATTGCATCCGTGTCCAGAGTTGGTGAAGTAATACAAGAAACCTTCACAACCATACTGAATCAAGTCCATTCATCAGTCTACTATTCCATCACTACTCTTTTATCTGTGACCCATTATTGTCTAAATCTTGCCTCATTGCTATCAAAAAAGTTTTATTTTAAATAAGTAGCGATTTCAAAACTTCTGATGAAAAATAAACGTTCGTGAATCAGATGTATAAACTATGAATAGAAAGAAATATTGTTTTTGATGACCAGCCCCCTCCTCTCGGTAAACAAAAACTGTAAAAATACCGACAGCGTTTTTCTTTAAAAAAAATTATTACAAGGAAAAAGCTCTAATCACATAGTCTAATATATCTAATCTTACGCCTAGAGAGGAATGCACGACAAGGAATATTCAATTCTTTGTCGTACAACAAAATTCTATTACAAAGTCTTTAGAAAAAGTTTAATTTACACTTCAAGCCGCCAAGTACAGATACATGTAAATTATGTGATGACATACCAATCAAGCTCTCAACAAAAAATAGTGAAAACGCTTGAAAAAGGTCTTGAAATCGAAGGAGAGTGCCACTTGCGGATAGCTGAACAGGCTAGAGAGAAAATGAAAACTAAAAAAATTAAAACCTCAGATGAAACTTACTGTTATACATTCTACTTGCTAAAAGCACTACTCTTTCTAAGCTTCCAAGGTACATAGCTTATTATAAACGCAATCTATATGTTTATAACTTTGGGGTGCATTCCTTTAATACTAATGTGGGATACATGTACGTCTGGGATGAAATATATGAAATAGAGGGAGGAGGAGGTTCTCAAGACCTTTCTAGCATTGTTGCAAGACACCAGCAGAAAGTTGTAACTCGATTGAAGATGCAACTATCAAGAAACAACACAAATATGTTCCCGGAGACTGGAAGGAAACTGTTATGAATGCAAAGAGGAAATATCCTAAATTTGACGTCATTGAAGATAAGAACGACTTTCTTTCTACTAAAAGATGTGGAACAAGGTGTCACAAACAGAAAGAAGGATAACGCAGGAACTTATTTTAGTTAGGCGGATATTGGATGGCTGCGAGTTGTGAGAGGTTCTCTTTTCATGTTACTGTTAAAAGAAACCCTCGATGTGGATCAACCTTTTCGCAAAGTAAATCGGGAGAATAGGGCTCGTGAGCGCAAGTTACTTTCTTTGTCAAATGTCAGTCAAGATGAATTGTACGTTGGCCGTAGAAAAATCACTTTGGTCAAAAATAAAGATATGATGGGTCTTCTGCAATACATTCCGCCAATTCTTCATGTTTACTTTAAGAATCTTCCAGAAGAGATCAATACCAAGTTCCAAGCTACTTCCTCTAAAGTACATCATGTGACGTTGATGATGATATTGTGCACAGTGAATGATTTACGATAACTGGTAATGTCTTTCTGTTAGAGTAAAAAATAGAATAAGCAAATATAAATCAAAATCAAGATTTTTTGTAATCATAATAAACAAGTCTTTATTTACAGATGGAAATTTCACAACCATACTGGACCAAGTTCGTATTTTTTTAAACGTATAAATTTTCAATAGAAACATTAGTTTGTCATTTGTTAAAGTAGCGCGCTATAAAAATGGAACTTTAAATTGAATATTAACACGTATAATTCTTATAAATCACTTGGCCTGAATTAATTATTTATTAAAAACTTTAAAGAGTTATTATTCACAATAAAGAAAAATGGACTTGGTCTACTATGGTTGTGAGCCCTCATATATATATATATATACAGTATGAGAAAATATAATTGTTCTTTATTAGTATAGATTGTATATAGTAAAATATTGTAGTAAATATATTTGTCCCTGAGGTTAACCATCATCTCAGTCTCTCTAGACACACATTTAGGTTAACAGATAGTAGGTGGAACTGGTAGAATTATTTCCGCTGCAACAGCAATTAAAGTTCAACTAGCTACCATGATGAAGATAAGTTGCTCTTCTCTTTGTTTCATATATATTTAGTTCTTGTTCTGATGAGTATTTTTTTATAGCATCATTCATGCCCCCGTATTTAGCTTTTAATTTATTAAAAAAAGCTTATTGTAACTTTATTTGTGTAACATGCAAATGTCACACGGCAAATTTAATATTTTACATGTGTGCAAAATGAATCAACAAAATGGCTTGCAGCTGTTAAGACAAATACATCACCTCAGTCCCCATCATCCCAGTTCCACTTATTAGACACTTATTAGATGATGTTAACAGACACTTTCTTCCATAAAAGTTTATTCAGCGCATAAAATATGCATCCTTGATCTCAAAACACTACAGAATTTAAATGACGAAATATGTATTATAATATACAATTGTATGTGGTAGTTGGTACATAAATTGTAAAAAATAAAAATTTTGGAATTAAATTGTCCGGTTGAGATATTGATCCATAAATGCATTAAATTTCAATTTAAATGAAAAGACTTTATATGCATGACACGATTTCACACGTATCATATAAACATGTAGATCTTAAGCACCAGCATACGCACATTATATACTCAATGAAGAAATCATGAGGTTTTTTTGCAGTCGAACAATAAAGATGGGAGAGTGGAAGGTCAGGCTGTCGTCCATTGGAATGTTTCCCGAAGCATAAATAATCGAAGCCGATAGATGCATCAAAACGTTTATTAATCGACCATACAATGCACCAATTTCACTAGTTATAGGTGATCCATGTGCGGGTAGTCGCTACGTAGTAAAATGTACCACTAGATGTTACTTATTAGAACAAATCATGAAGATTCGAGAAAAACAAACACTCCAGGTGGCGTGGTTTAATTAAGCAACTCAATAATCGTCAAATTCTACCTCTCCTAGACCATGCAACGCGTTATATCCTTGCGAAAACTGCATGCGTATGAATACAATACGCGATAAATGACAAATCACGTAAAAAGTAGCCGGAAGGACGCGATGAGAGCAGAATACCATAGCACCTAGCTCCGGGGGGAGGGGGAAGCGCGGGTGACGACGATACGAACTATATAGTTTCGGCGTCAGAATTATTGCGCAAATAATGGCTGGCGGGATTTGCTAGGAAGGATGGGAATAGAACACCAAAGAACAAATGATATTAAAAAAACATTCGAAAGAAAAATAATTTATTTTTAGAATAAAATGAAAAAAGCAATTTAATGGGTTTTATGAGATGAGACGAATGGATTGAGGATTTTAGACTAATAAAAAAATACGCAGTTTTAAATGCATGAAATAAAAGACAAAAGATATTAAGATATTGTTAAAGATAGGTGAAAAAGGAAAAATGTTAAGAATTTGGAATTGTTTTACTAAGATAAAAGGGCGAAAATTTTATTATTACATGCATATAGGAAAAAATTTTCTTATCGACCGAACTCTTTGAAATGTTAATAGGTTATAACTATAACTGTATCTGAGATTGCTTTAAAATTTCGTGAAAAAATATGCATATTTAGTAGTGAAAACTTGAGCCGAAGGCGAGCGAAATCGCGCCGAATACCCTGGTTTTTAGTGTTTTAATCAAAAGTCTCGCAAATTTTATTTTGCAAAAAATACTTCTACTCGTACGAAAGTTTCGAAATTTTTGTAGGCGATGTAAATCCCATCTGCAGAGATGCTCTAAAAAGATTGCATCCAAATACGAACAAAATCGCCTCCGTGAGGTGCAAAGTGATCTGCGGTCAAGAATTTTTTTAAGGTGTTAAAATTCGTAAATTTGAAACCGAATTCGTAATTGAACCAACTGCACCATCGAATAGAAGAAATTCGTAGCTTTACAAGCGCATTTTTCATTAATCAGTACCTTCAAAATTGTGCCCTGGGAAAGCGAAATCGTATGAGAGAAAAAGCGAACACGATATTTTTTCAATATGATTTCTGCGTTTAAGATGTACACCATACTTCACAATATGTCTTCCATTTTTAACTTTTGTAAATTGTTTGGCAGATGGACGTTAATATAAGACGACAAACCCCGCAAAATACCTGCTTTCGGTTCTTCATTTGTCTTTCTGCTGTGTATATCTGGTTCTGGGCACGCGCGAAAGCTTTTGCCGGGTCGGAATGAAAGAGATGAGTTTGCGATGAGAGTTCGTTGTGATTTTCAATTAAAACTTTGGCTACTTTTCAAAAAAAATAAAACTCTGACTCTCAGGTGCATTAAGACCTGCCTTGGATTGTCCTCACCGAATTTTTCAGACTTCTAGGTGCGATATATTTCGCAAGCCATCGTAGACTGGCAGACAGATACACAGACAAACAACATTCGACTTTCTTTTATTAGTATAGATTGTGTAAGAAAATCATTTATCATTAAATTTATAACTTGCTAAAAGAGAAAAAAATACATTTAAGGGCTTCTAAATTTCTTTTAAAAACATATCTACTTGTTTTGTACACAATTGGCGACTTTTCCAAAATCAATATTAATAAATAAGTCATTTTAGCGTAAAAAAAAAAGATTATTTTGTTAATAAAAATTTCATTAAAAAAATTTTTCGCGAAATGGCTTATTTATCAATATTGATCTTGAAAAAATCCCCGATTGTGGGTACGAAACATGTAGATTTGTTTATTAAAAGGTATTTATAAGCCTTTCAATATACTTTTTTTCATTTTTAGTATGTTATAACTTTAGTTTAATAGTAATTTGTATTCAACAGTCATAGAGAAACTTTTATTTTCAGTTAAAGTTTCCTAAAAAAAACTTTCTTTTTGACATACCAAATACTTTTTGAATTCTATTTTATAACTTATACAATTTATGTTGGTTTTCCTCAGCAAAACAAACATAAAATAATAAACAATATTTTTAAAAATTGTCTAAGCAAATAACTTACTCCAAACATTATGTAAGTTCTCGTTTTCGAAGTTATACAGGGATTACATTTTATCTAATATATGGTTCATTGTATATATTTTTAAAAAGTGTATTTATTACATACAACATTTACTAAGCTATAATTTCAACTCAATAAAAAATATTTGTCATGAAGAAAAATACTGTTAAATTCCCGTTTTCGTGTAAACACTTATTGACACTTTCTAATTACATTCTTCAGATTTTAATCCTTAAAATATGATGTTCTGTTTGGTGAAATTTTGGAAAGAAGTTTACATTATTTTCAAAATAACATTCTTGGGAACTTTTGCGTTTAACACCTCGTTATAAATGGTTAAAAGAAGTGTGTTTTTTTAATTTATGATACAAATTTTCAGTTGTCTGGGGAACATTGAAGTTATGCAGATATAAAGCCTTATAAAATGTGATTGTGTAGTATGTAAATGAATTTTTAAGTTTCTGAAAACACTTGTTTAGACCAGAAAAAATTGTTTAGATGATCTCTTAATTCTTCCCGTCAAACCTATGTAATAAATTAATTTTCTTCTCCTTAATAAAGAATTATTCTAGAGAATCACAACTTTTTCCAAAGGAAGTTCCTCGATGGATTTCGCATTTACATTTCTAATACCGTATTATAACTACTTTCTATCTTATCAGATATTTTCCGTTGAAAAAAAAGTACATTTAAAAGCTTCTAAATACCTTTTAATAAACATATCTACATGTTTCATACACAGAATCGGCAACTTTTTTCAAAATCAGTATTAATACGTAAGCCGTTTTAGCTATATTGTAAACATTTTTGTTTACTTTGTTCATAAAAAGTTCATTTAAAAATTTTTGCGGAAGTGGTTTATTTATTAACATTGATCTTAAAAATGTCTCCGATGTGCGCACGAAACATTTGGGAACGTCCACATCAGAAAAAAAAATTGTTGAAAATTTTTTTTTAACGGAAATATAAGTGTGATACATTAATTTAAAGCTAAAGAGTTGAAGTATATGAATTTGTAAGTTTCAATTTCATAACAGCAAATGTTTACTGAAAATAAGCTAGATACTAACAGTATAAAACTACATTTACATTTGAGCTTAAAATACAATTTATTGAAATGTATGATTTTTTTACTTTTTAAAATTCAATAAAATTATTATACGTTCAAATCAACAACTATTATCATATCTTTAAGTTCTACATAGATAAAATCTTTTAGATAATGTCTTTAATATACTTTTGGCTGAACGGAAAACATACAAAAGTTTTAATTAAAAAAAAACTACTTAAAAGTTTTACCCAAAACTTCTAATTCTCTGATTTTGAGGTATAAGACATATTTTACATTAAATATTTTGTTTATGCTATGCATAGAATAGGCTCTGGAGAGTTGTCACAAGAGTAACAAACGTCTGTGTCACAAGAGTATCACATAATACTTTTGTCGATTTTTTGATATAAAACTGCGTTACAACGAAAACAAACAGAATGCTTAAAGTTTTGTTGTTATTAGAGCAGTTCTTGAAATAGTTTTAGCTATAACTAAGGTTATTTTGTAAATTTTAAGGAAGATAAATTATCTTTATTGGTGTTGTTTTAATGGGTGGATTTATTTTTATTCATTTTTGGTATTACTTAAGATTATAAAATAATCATGACAAGTAATTAAAGAGATAATAAAACAACTCAACTCGTGTCATTTTTGTGTGCTTTCTTTTGGTTTGAAGTACGTGGTCTTTGATTAGATATTTTATAGGCTTTGTAAAGGTTCGTTTACTAAATTCTGCTGTATAACCTACAGAGGTTCTTATATAAATTCTTATGGAAAGGATTCTGATAGTATATTTTAAAGGAAAAATTTTAATATTGTTTCTTATACAAGACATTGTTTTAAAGAGCAGGAGAAATTCTGCTAAGTACCAAAAATTGTAGAGAAAAAATAAGAATGAAATTGAATATGTTGTTGTGAGAAAGAAATAAAACAAAATATATTACGATAAGGGGAAGAAAAGTCTTAAAACCAGCAAAAGCTTGAGCAAGAAAATGGAAATATTAAGAATAGGAAAAAGTAGAGATCTAGCTAACCTCAGATACTTTAACGGAAAAAAATCTAACTCAAGAGCTTTGGAGAATTTTATGTCGATGAAGATTTAAGAAGAGGTCAATCTTCAGCTAAATCTACGTTAGTTAAGCGTGAAAAATGTCACATAATTTCAGCAATTCAAGGGGCATTTAATAAGAGAATACGTTTTTTTGTTTAAAGAAGCTTTCCTAAATTGAAAAATTGGACATTACTTTGCAGTTTTAAAGCCTTGTTTCATAACACAATACAAAATTACTCATCAGAATATCTCCATTTGTTACTGTCACGAAAACATTCAAGCAATTCATAATGCAGTAACTGGCGTATTTCCTGCATTAAACATTCCTGTAATGGATTTAATGATTTTGTCTGCCAATATACATGACAATTAGAATTTAGGAATTCAGAATGTCTAATTTGCGGAGATAACATCGAAGAATTATTTGAAACGGAAGTCCATAATACAGAACTTCTTATAAGTTATTGTAAACAGCAAAACGTTGATAGACGTTTTGCTGTGGACAAAACGTTTATCAACATCTTCTCAATACTGTTACTTTTTCCAAACGTCGATAAACATTTTGAAAAAGTAACAGTTAAAGAAAACCATTTCTGATTGTTTAAAATTTTTCGAAAACAACTAAATTCATTTCTGTGTGCACACATTCATTGAAACTTGTACAAGGGATTATTTTCGTAATGCCAAAAAATAACCGTTTTTCAAAGAATAGTTATGCCAGTGGATTTTCTGGAAACTGTTTTATTTTCATGCCAAGACGAAATTTTGGTATGAAATACTACATTACTGGTCAAATCCACAAGCGAGTGTATTTTCAGCTTTTTATTTAGTGTGATCCCAATAAAAAAAAATCTTTTGGTATTATTTTAGACAAAGTAACTCATAATCAATTTTTTGTAAATGCTTTCGTATGTAAAATTTCAACATTGCATCTTTAAGGGAATTTGTATTTACCTAAAATGTACCTGTTTTACTTTTTTATATGATGGTTGTGCTTTCCAATTTAAACAAAAATATACCTATGCCAATATGCCTGCAATGAATCAGACTCCTTTCTCAATTAACTTAATTGGGCATATTTTTTTTCAAATACTCCTGGTATAGATGCTGTAGATTTACTTTGTTCTTTTGTATAATGATATATCTGGAATGAAGTGGGTTCTAAAAAAGCAATTCTAAGATATACTGATTATTTTGTCAAAAGAACTAAAACAATGAAGTTTCATTACTTTGCGAGAAAATACCAACAGCGAAGGGCATTCAATAAATACAATTTGTCAAAACCATGAAAAATGACACTATGTACTACAAACCTTACACTAACATGATTCGTACAAAGAATTTGTGTTTCATTGAGTAAATCATGATACAGGAGAAATTGCCAGTGATATTATTGATAATGAAGACAATGACTTATTCTGTTAAGCAGCAGACACTGAGAGGTTTCTGCTATGTGCAAACACGATGTGGTTATAGTGTTTGTTAATTTTAGAATTTTTTACATTATTTTATATTATTTTAAAATTAAACCATCATTAAAAATTGTTCTGTGTGGAAAATATTTTTTTAAAACTTATTTTAATTATTTTGTTTAGTATTTAAACTGAATTTTTGCTAAAATTACATTATGAACAAAATGTCACAAGAGTAACACTTAGAATTTTGAAAAATCAAATGTAACTAATTCATGTGTTATCAGATGAGTTCAATGATTAATGTTTTTAAAAAAAATATAATTACTCTGCTATATTCTGTAAATTTTATTTCTATAGTCTCATATAGTTCACAGAATTTCTGCGTCAAACACAATTTTTGAAAATTGCATTTTTTTTGTGGTCACAAGAGTAACAAAATTTTCCTTTATTACCTAGCCAAGTAAAATGCTTTTTGTTACAAATTGTATATGGTTTATGAAAGTAGAATACATGTATTTTTAAGAAGTTGCGTCAAATTTATCTTAAATATATTTTGTAATAAAAAATTGGAAATTTATAGGGAAATTTGCTTTGGTGGTCACAAGAGTAACAGTGGACGTTTCCATATAGATATGTTTATTAAAAGGTATTTAGAAGCCTTTAAATGTACTTTTTTCACTTTTAATATGTTATAATTTTAGTTTAACAGTAATTTGTATTTAACGGTCAATAAGAAACTTTTCTTTTCATTTAAAGTTTCCTGAAAACTTTCTCTTTGTCATACCAAATGCTTTTTTAATTGTATTTTATAACTTACACAATTCTTGCTGCTTTTCCTTATAAACAAGAACATCAAATTATAAACAATATTTATGAAAATTGTCAAAACACATAACTTACTCCAAGCATCATGTAAGTTCTTGGTTGTGAAGTACTACAAGGATTATATTTTATCTAATATCTTACACATTGTATATATATCTTTTTTAATACCCGGTATTCAATGCATGCGAAATTTTCTAAGTTATAATTTCAACTCAGTTAAAAAATATTTGTCAAGAAGAAAAATATTTTAAAATTTACGTTTTTGAGTAAACATTTATTGACATTTTCTATAACTAAATTCTTGAGATTTTAATCCTTAAAATATGATGTTCAGTTTGATAAAATTTTGAAAAGAAGTTTACATTATTTTCAAAATAACATTCTTAGAAACTTTTGCATTTCACAGTTATAAATTCTTAAAAGAATTGTAGTTTTTAAAATTATGATACGAATTTTCAGTAGTCTGGGTAACATTGAAGTGATGCTGATATTGCATTTTACCTAATATCTGGTTCATTTTACGTAATTTTAAAAAGTATCTGGTATTCAATAAATACGACATTTACCAAGTTATAATTTCAACTCAATAAAAAACAATTGTCAAGTAAAAAAATATTTTAAAATTCATGTTTTCGAGTAAATACTTATTGACACTTTCTAATTAAATTCTTCATATTTTAATCCTTAAAATATGATGTTCAGTTTGATAACATTTTGAAAAGAAGTTTTACTTTATTTTGAAAATAACATTTTTAGGAACTATTACATTTAACATGCTTCTGTAAATTCTTGAAACAATTAGAGTTTTTAAAATTATGATGCAAATTTTCAGTTACTGGGTAACATTAAAATGATGCAGATAATATAAATAAAAAATAAAACTGAATTTCTGAATTTTTAAAAGAACTAGTTTATACCGGAATAAATCGTGTTTCTTAATTCTTCGCATCAAAATTATGTAATAAATTAATTTTATTCTCCTTAATTAAGAATTATTGTTGAGAAACATGACTTTTTTCTAAAGGAAGTTCCTGATTGGTTTTCCATTTTCCATTTCAAATAATTTATTATATCTATTTCCTATCTTACCATGCATTTTCTATCTTACCATGCATTTTCTGTTGCTTTTGCATTATGCAATATCATATTACAACAACATTTTTTAAATCACCAAAATAGATCAACTATGCCTAATGTTATGGAATATGTCTTTTCTGGATTATAATTTCCCCCCACATCTATACTGTGGATGTCCTAGGAAAAAAAATCAGGTATTTAATGTGCCTGACACTGAGCATGTAGTTTTTGCTTATATTGCCATTAAAAGGTAATCTTGTTTAGGATTTGCGATTTCAAGTAATCAGATGACGACACTTCTATTCTTTATATTCAAATTCTAATTCTCAGAATATGATATTCAATTTAGAGAATATTTTGAAAGGGATCTAATTTTCAATAGGTTATTCTTTAAAATTAGTAAATTTTGTGTTTAATATCTTGTTAGAAATTGTTAGGAGAGCTATGTTTCTTTGATTTATTCTATAAATTTTCAATTGCCTAAGTGATATTAAATTGATTCATAAAGATAAATATGCTTTACTTGTAATTGCACAATATAGAGATAGATTTTTATATTTTCAGATGAACTTGTTTATAATAAAGAAATTTTTTAACTGATTATTTAATTCTTCATAGATGATTTGCCATAGACAGATGTTATGCCAAATGTTATGGAATAGTATGTCTTTTCTGAAGTGTTACAAAGGATTATAATTTTCCCCATATCATCTTTATTGCGCATATCTAGAGAAAACAAATTCAGTTATTTAATGTGCTTGACAATGAACAAGCATTTCTTGTATATATTCCAATTGAGAGGAAACTTTGTTTAAGATTTGCGATATCAAGTATTCACTTGTCAACATTTAGTTTTATTGTTCATATTCAAATTTTAATTTTTAGAATACGATATTTAGTTTAGAGAAAATTTTGAAAGGAAATTAATTTTCAAAAGGTTATTCGTTAAAATTAGTAAATTTCGAGTTTAATATCTTGTTGTAAATTGTTAGGAGAGCTATATTTGTAAGATTTATTGTATAAATTTTCAATTTCCAAATAATATCAAATTGATACTTAGAGATAAACAAGCTTAAACTGTAATTGTACAATATAGAGATGAATTTTTCAATTTTCGGTTGAAATTGTTTATAATAAAGACGTTTTTTAACCAATTATTTACTTCTTCATAGCAACTTGATATAATAAAGTGTCTTTTCTTTTGATAAATATTGTAAGCAGAAACATTATATTCATGCTAAAACTTGCTTATACAAATTAGTTTAGAAGATTTTTAAAAATTTATTTGATAATATTTAAGTATAACGTTATAGTACACTTACTTAACCAAAATATGAAATCAATATCAAAATATAATTTCTAATTTAATTTATTTAAAACTTAGAACATTTGTATTTCAACTTTTGTAAAAAAGGTAACTGTACCAAGTAAGGTTATGTTAAAGTTTCAGATAACATTAAACTATGTTACATCAGAATTTACATTATGTGATTTGGATGCAATATTTTTACAGGGTGTATCTGAAAAGGAGAAAATTTTGTGGGATGAAAGAACGCAGGTATACAAGCAAATTTCCTCATAGAATGTTTGATCGGAACGCAAGCGGTGAGAAGTTAAAAGGTAGTTTTCCACTGTCGCGGTTAAAGAATTAACAGAAGAATGAGAGGAGATGTTTCAGAAAACATTTTATTAACAGAAATGTCATTAATGCACATGCTCAAAGAAATTGCTCTAAAGATCTTCCGCCCGCTGTAATGCACGCTTCACATCTGCGGGATAGGGACTGACGCACATTTGAGGAGACACCAGGCATTTCCCGAATATCGCCGGTAACACCGGCAATTCTGGCGACAAGATCCATATCATTTTCAATAGGGTACTCGTAGATTAAGCTTTTCGTATGTCCCACAGAAAGAAGTCCAAACACGAGAGAACGGGCCATCTTGGTGGCCAAGCAATGGGACCACCTCGTCCAATCCATCGCCCTGGGACAGTGGGAAAACTACCTTTTACTTCTCACCACTTGTATTCCAGATCTGCCAACCTTAGAAAATGACAAATCGCAGCACATAAAATTAAAATTAATCTGGAAGTTGGTTGGTTGGTTTTTCGTGTTTCGCGGCTATTTTTTTACATTCGTAAAAAGAATAAGGTTTCAGTCTTCAACTCACTGTAATAATTTTTTTTCCTCTGAAAATTATTATACAATTGTACAGCTTCTCGTTTCGCAGCTTTTAACAGTAGTAAAAGGAGCCCAGTTCCAATTTTTTAGCCCAGTGCAGTAAATTTTGACGAAATTCGCGATTTGTATTCTGCGATCATTTCACGATATTCACAATTTTTTTTCCACAATCGTAATTCACTTTTTTCTATTACGATTCTTTCTTGAAATCCTCGAATGAATAAATTTTTATCTCAAACTTTTGACGAAATTCGCATTTTTTACCGCAATCCTTTGACGATTTTTACACGATCCTTAGGCAAAACTCGAGTTTTATTTACGATCTCCACTTTCAACGAAAAAATCGTAGTTTGAGACTGATTTTCGTAGCATCGTAGTTCATAGATCCAAATCGTAGCAACTACGATTTTTTCGTAGCAGTTGGCAGGTCTGGTGTTCCGACCATATTTTCTATCAAAATTTGCGCGTATAGCTGCGTTCTATCACCCCGTAAAGTATTGCCCACTTTTTCAGATACACCTTGTACATATTTTTACAATATTAAAACATGCATACTCTTGCTGCTGTTAATTGTGGTCAGAAAAGTTTAAAATAGAAGACACTTTAAAGTGACTTTATTAGGAGTATATGTTAAATAAGGACCTAATTTTCTAAATGCATGATTTAGCTTGAACTGATATTTTCCACATATTATACCCGCATAGAACACAATAGAGAGTTCTTCTTGTAATAAAAAATTTTATGGCTCATATATTTATCTGCATGGCGTTTCGAACAGCAAAAACAGCTGATTCCATTTGCCCATAACTCTATTGAAATCATTTTACAACCACTTTGATAAATAACTTAGCTTTCTACAAATATTGACAGAAATCTGAAATTTACCCGCTTCTGGGCAGCCAAACATGGGGTATGGGTGAAAAAATTCCAGGAGAAGAAAAAATCACTGTCGGCTCAGCCTACAGGCGGAGGTAGATTTCGAAGTTAAGTACTAATTTCACCAACAAAAACTCAATCAAAATTAGAGATATACCCAGTTTAACAATTTTATCTGGCCGCTTTTGACGAATTTTTAATTTCATTTTTCTGTAAGAGCTGGTTTTATAAGAATCATATTAAGGCTGTTTTCAAAAAATTATTTTTCCATGCTCAACAACTCAAAATTTTCTGAGGCATTTTCAGATTCATTTTTAAAAGTAAAAACATGAAAGTTGCTGACGGGATTTTTTGAAGAGATGTATAAGCGACCTGTGTTTTTTTTATTTTTCGTTCAATTAATTAGAACTTGTTTACAAACATTTATTTTCTCAGTATGACCATTTTTTTCGTTTTCAGCAATATCACTTAGGGAAATTCTGTTCAAATGCCCACTTTGACAGCATTTTTTTGAAATATATACCGCCTTTAGCAAAACATAGACCAATACGGCACACTACATAGTTTTTGAATAAGAGAACCTTCCAACTGGATGCGTTTGAGAGCAAAAATGAATTTAAAAAGGAGTCTGAAAATAAGCCTTTTGGCTACACACTTAATCCGATAATTTTTTCGCCAACTCCTATCTTCTTTAATTTGTTTTTGCTGTAAGAGTCGGTCCTATCAAGTATTTCTCAATATGAAAGTTGTAGATAATATTCAGAAGATGTATAATAAATTTAAACGGATTAGATATCTTATGAATTGACGAAGACATGAATTTTTTTCTTCTTCACCCCCCCCCCCCATGTTTTTCGTTTTTATTTATTTATTTATTTATTTATTGTAGTAAGAATTGGTCCTATCAAAAACTTGTCAGTATAAAACTTGTAGATAATATTAAGAAGGTTTATTATATGTTTAAGAGAATTTGATATCTTAAGAATTGACGAAGTTATGAATTTTTTTCTCCCTAAAACCCCATTTTTTTCGCCCCTTGAGCCCATTTTTATTTTTATCAAAAATCTGGGATACAACAAATTGTTGGCCCGTTTCTTAGAAGTAATAACAACTTTAAACTGATTTGATATGTATTCAAGAAATTATGGGATTTTTTCGGTTTTCACAAAACCCTTCCTTATTTCCACCCCCTTGGTCCAATTTTGTTCATTAACGAACTTGACCGAGATTTTCTTATGGAAGTTATCATGTCCATAAAAAAGTGATATATATTTATTTATATATAGATAGATAGATAAAGTTTTCAACTGGGAGGTGGTTTTGTGCTCTAGGGGTCATTATCGGCGTAGATCTGCAAAACAATTTCAGAAATTCCAACATAGGGGAGAATGTAATAGCTAGTATTTCTTAGGAAATCTACCTAAAAACATTTCCACCACCCACAAGTTCACCGCCAGAAGAGCAGGGCAACGGGGGTGGGGGGGGGGGGGAGGAAGACCGACTCCCGAAGAAGTCTGAGAGGTAAGCGGCTGGTTGTCTCCGCTCCGTCCGCAAAGATTATATCGAATTAAAGATATATACTTTAATAATAAAATATGCTGCCCGATTTCGCCTGTGGGTGGGCGAACGAAATTGTAAGTTGTAGATAGCTCTCCATGTTTGATTTTTCATAAACGGACACAAAATCTTCGGTCCAAACTATGCCCAGAAACGAAATTTTAAGTCATTTAGATGATAAGTTTTTGAATTATAAGCATTCAAAATTTAGAGCTTCTAAAGTTAATTATATTTTCATATTTTTATTAATATCTCGAGAAATTATAACACTAATGTGATAATCTTTTGCGTGGTTATAATACTAAAAAACCCAAAAATAAATAAATAGAATTTGTAATTTTAAAAGTTTTATATTATGAATTATGAAATTAATATTCGAAAAAAATATGAATTGCAACGTTGGATAAATTTATATTTATTATGTCCCGCTTTTGCGAATTCTCAATTTCGAATTTTTCTTGGAAGTAGTTTTCGAAATATGTTTAAAAAACCTGAAACTAAGGGTTTAACTAAAGGGTCCTTAAGGTGATGTGCAGAAAGCATAATTTGAAAAAAAATATATATATTTTACTCATTTTATTGAAACATTTCGAGTGCTAAAGTCGAAACATATTAAGCGAGTGAAAGGGTCATATTGGCAAGAAATAATACAATAATAGAAGTGACATAGTCATTCTGTAACATTTCAATACTCGAATACCGAACTTTAATTTGGATATAGCCCCTAAAATAGACTCATTTTAAAATAATTAATCTTTCTGAAACTAGTCAAATGAATATAATGAAAATTTGTATTTAGGCTAATTGAAAGGTGTAAAATTTATTTATGTTGCCAAACTTTGGTATTGATGTTGAAAAAAACAAAGTTTGGTTAGTTTGTATATGTAGATGGCCCCCTAAGCAAATTTTATATACACCCTTTAAAAGTAGACTTTATTTCCAATTGTATTTTATTTCCATTTACTTTCTTCTACACAAATTTGTAGCAGAGTTAGTAAGGGGTGTTTACTTTCTTTTTTCCACGGCTCTATAATAAATGCATACTCATAAAGTTATGATAAATTTCCAAGTGGTAAAATATCTTTTGTGCTAAAGTTAAAATATCTTCTAGTGTTAACGTTAAAATATATTTGCTTCTGTTCATATTTTAATTGATGTATAGATAACCTTCATACATTTAACGCGAATTTAGAAAATTAATAACTTATACCCCTATGAATTTTACAGTGTCATATGTAAATAGATAGCCTTAGATATCGTCCTATTGCAATATATCCGTAACTTTTGGCCCTCATCCTAACTGGAATCTTGTGTCAAACTTTGCACTTTCCCCTCAAAACATGTAAATGAAAATAACGTCCTTGATATAAGAAAAGCTTTGGTAAGTGAAATTAACATAAAACGTTTCTAAGTTCTTATATCCGATTCTTTAATTTTATAATACATAAAATAAAATATTTAAAACATTAAGGAGAGACATGAGTTATTTTTTTTTAAATTTATTGGCTTAAATTTTTTTATAATCTTCCTGAATCCATTGGTATATCCAGTTTTTTTTCTGACCATTAGATATAATTGTAAAAACTCAAGGAAAGAACACAGATGCCACGCCCATTTTCATTAATTTTGAGTTAACATTTTATACTTCATTCTATTTTTATATTCTACTCTCACCACTATATTTTTAAAATGAATTTTGTAGTATGCACATGATGTCCTTTTTCTTTTCTTTTCTTTCTTTTTTTTTTTTTTTGTTTTTGTTTTTTTTTTTTTTTGTTTTGTTTTGTTGAACTCAAGAACCTAAGTCTTAACCTTCCACCACACGCCTTTTATTTTTCACTGCTGCATAAGGAATCGCACCTTGTCATCCAACTCATGTGTTCACTGTCCGGAGTCATGGACATAGGCGAAGCGATATAAGTAAGCGTATAATGTCAATACTGCAATCTAGAATATATTGACACATCTGCGCCATCTGGTGGACGGGGTGAACATTGCAAATACGCGGGCTCTCAGTATAACGTCCTATATGACAGAATATTTACTATCTTCGCATCTCTTGTGCATATTTTCTTAATCTTTACTCACTTATGGAAGATGAATCGTGTTTACCAGATTTATTGCAAAATATTTTTATTACAGTTTGTTTTGATAATATTATCTACATTTAATTTAAAAAAAAAATAGTCGCAATATCATTTTAATTTCGGGAGAAAAGAACTAATGCTACGAAAGCATTACTGCCTTTTGCCCTTAAACTAAAATGACATTGCGACTTTTTTTTTAAATACACATATTTTTATCAAAACAAGCTGTAACAAAAATATTTTGCAATAAATTTGGCAAACAAGATTCATCTTCTGTGAGTAAGTAACAACCTGAAATTGGTAATTGAATTTTTAACAGGGATTCTCTAAATGGCTTTTAGTCCAGGCAATAGAGACCATATAGCTACTCTACCTAGCAAAATTAATGGTAGTACTGGAAAGCGACTTTCTAGATGTTTTTTGGGTCGCTGAATCCGAATTTGTAATTTCCCACCAAAATTTCCCCCGGCAACCGCCCCCCCCCCAAATTTTGGTAAAAAGCCCCCCCCCCAAAAAAAAGGTTTTATTAAAAAATTCCATTTTTTTTTATTATTGTTTTAGGGGAAAAGTAGCTAGAAATTCAGAAAGTAGACAAAATTTGCAACAAATTAGATATATGACATTATGACTTAGGATGAAGGGGAAGGAGGGATCTGCCTCGGAACATGCGCCGCAGTGCTGCGTGGACTAAGTTACGCAATTCCACTTAACCACTCACACGTTTACATTAGCCCTCCCATCTTCCCTCCGAACTTTCTGTATAAGATTTACTTTAAGATTTTTGGGTCGCTGAATCCGAATTTTTAACTTACCCCCCAAAATTTCCCCTCCCCCGAACCCCACCCCCCAAATAGTTGTTTTTAACTTAAATTTCTTATTGTTTTAGGGGAAAGCATTACGAAATTCAGAAACTAGACAAAATTTGCAACAAATAGGATATATGACATTATGACGTAGAATAAACGGGGAGAGAGGGGGCTGCCTCGAAACATTCCCCATGCGCTTTTCTCAAAAACCAAATTTTTTCAAAAAATCAATTTTTTGGGGGGTTGCTGGGTGAAATTTTGGTGGGAAGTTACAAATTCGGATTCAGTGACACAAAAACGTAAAGTGAGTGGAAATCCAGAATTAGTATTAATTTTGCTAGATAAAATCCACTATTGCCTGGACTTCAAAATTTAGTGCACGCGGCGCCGCAGTGCATGTTCAGAGGCAGCCCTCACCCTCCCCGTTCATCCTAATTCATAATGTCATATATCCTGTTTGTTGCAAATTTTGTCTAGTTTCTGAATTTCGTAGTGCTTTTCCCCTAAAATAATAAGAAATTTAAGTTAAAAGCAACTATTTGGGGGGGGGGGGTTCGGGGGGGGGGAATTTTTGGGGGAAAGTTAAAAATTCGGATTCAGCGACACAAAAATCTTAAAGTAAACCTTATAGAGAAAGTTCGGAGGGGAGATGGGAGGGCGAATGTAAACGTGTGAGTGGTTAAGTGGAATTGCGCAACTTAGTTTACGCAGCACCGCGCGCATGTTCCGAGGCAGATCCCCCCTTCCCCTTCATCCTAAGTCATAATGTCATATATGTAATTTGTTGGAAATTTTGTCTACTTTCTGAATTTCTAGATTCTTTTCCCCTGAAACAATAAAGAAATGGAATTTTTTAATAAAAACCTTTTTGGGGGGGCTTTTTACCAAAATTTGGGGGGTTGCCGGGGGAAATTTTGGTGGGAAGTTACAAATTCGGATTCAGCAAATTCGGATACAAATTCGGACCTAAAAAACATCTAGAAAGTCGCTTTCCAGTACTACCATTAATTTTGCTAGGTAAAATTCCCTATTGCCTGGACTATTTGCTGTTTCAAAAAAAAAAAATCTAATCTGGCGATTTTAGGAAAATTATTGAAGTTATTGCCTAGACTCGCAAAATATTTAAACAAATAAATGAACTACACTTGTTCCTTTAATAGTACAGCATTTAATGCATGCATTTCAAATTGATTTCGAATATAAAATGAAATGAATTTTAAATTAAATGGATGAAATATTTCTAAATTAAATAAGATGAGTGCAATGCGATTAAGAGAATATAGGAAATTTATCGTTTGCTTTTGATAAGCGAACAAAAGGACTTAAAATTGAATATTTTATTTATAATTAAATTCTATACATATTCTAAACATTCATTAAATATTCTCATCGGGAATACAACCGTGTATATCATTTTTTATAACTTTAGCACATCAAGAATTGAGTAAAAAATAAGACAACAAAATTCAATCTTTACACATTAACTACTTACTAATTTTTATACATCATTTTTCATTTCATTAAAAGAAAATAATTAAAATCGAGCGTATTTAAATCAACAACATTTAATAATATATATTAAATAATATTTTATCTTTTTTTAATAAATTAAAGTTAAAATACGTAACTAGCTTGTTTTACTCTTTGGAAAAGGATCGATATGAATTTTATAAGAAAAAGAATTTTCTTACAATTTCGAAAGCTACAGTTATTCGATGGCCAACATTTTGCCATTTTAACAAATAATATTAGTTCTAAAAAGAACTGTTTTTATTTAAATAATTAACTATAATAAATAAGTCAAAAAACACGAATAAAAATTAATAGAATGTTCTATTACTGTCAGAATATAAATGCTACAAACAAATGAAAACACGACATTTGCGCTTGCGCAGTTATTTCATAGATGTGCATTTAATAGATTATACATAAAGAAGAAAACAGTTAGGCATCTTTCTGTTGTCCCCCCCGTCCGCTGCGTGGCGAGGATCTTGATCGATGTGACCTCGCCTTTAATCTTGCGGTTACCTCTCCCATTTAAGATAGGACACTTACTTATGTCGCTTTGGGACATACGTCCCGGGGTTCTCGGCAAAAGGTCTTCGCATCATCATCAGACAAGTAAAAGTGTTTCTTATAAAAAAGAGTGGTGCTAACCGAATAAAATTCGCGCAAGAGATGCTTGTCAGGAAGTCACGTGGGATGTGACATAGAATAGGTAAAGATTAAAACATTACCTCATTTATTATATAAAACTAAATTTTATTTAAGTGTTTATATATATATTAATTCGTGTGTTTGATAAAATTGTGCAACAGCTTCACCCACGTTGGAAGTGTCTAAGTTTTTTGGCACTCCTGAAAAATCGTACTTTTCATATAAAAATCCCATTATCTCATAAAGTACTTGAGCGATTTCGATAAAAAAAAAAAAAAAAAAAAAAAAAAAAAAAAAAAAAAATTGGTGCTGGAGTATAAATATAAGATCATATGTGGCAGACAATTTTTAAAAACTTTAATTAGTTTTAGAAAAAAAATTCTGAAAAATGGAAAATTTCTAAAATTCTGCAATTGCTCTAAAATGAAAAGTTTTAGTCGCAGAAAAAAACTGTCAGCCATAAATCTTGAGCATAATCCAATGAATATAGATTCCAAACTTTGTCCCGTAGGATTGCACTTAGTCTTGTCTTCCCTTAATATATCTGTTTAAATTTTGATCTTAAATTTATTATAGTTTTGTAATCAAATCTTAAAGACAACAGAATGAAATTAATAGAGTGTGTAAAGCAATGCGAAGAAAATAATGTAATATTAGAAAAATGCAAAATAAACTATGTAATTAAAAAAAAAGATTTTTGAAGATAATATTAGATTTAAAATTGGAGTTATTTATGACAGCCGATTATCTACACGAGGGATATAGGTCCGAGCCGGGCTCCCTACGTGGGGGACTTTCTAAGGGACCCTAACAAGTATTTACGCAAGGTTACCCAAAGTTCGAAGAAAACCACGGAAAATTCCGAACAGTTAGGCCGACGGGCACGATTGGGTTCGAACCCAGCACTTCCCGTCTACGAGCTTCGAGAGCAGAATTTCTCAGCCAATGGTGGGGGAGATTTAAAATTTGAATTAATAATTTTTACCAATCAATATTCTATATTCAAAAACTGATACATCAATTCTTATTTTAGTTTTAAATAATTTTTATTTAATTTTATTAATGATAACTAATTGTCCTTAAATCGATATGTAAATGAAATTTCTTAATATAAAAGTAATATTTTTATAGCTGTTGTTATGGTAATCAAGATAACTTCTTTAGGGTTTTTAAGCATTCGTTTGCCATCGTTTTATTTTGAATATTACGATAATTTAATCACTAAGTTTATGAGTAAAGCACCTAGCGTGATTGGGAAAAGTATAATTATTAAACACTAGCTGCCCTTGGCGACCAGTTTGGTCTCCCTTAAATGTATGCTAAGCATTGTACCATGTTACTTTTATTCATAATTTAATTTACTTGTTCAATCCGTTGCCAAATCGGAAGATTCTAATACGGAAATCATGAATTCAGTATTTTTATGTTAGCCCGGTACAGGTGATAAATCGCCAAACATTCTGTCCGTCGTATATTTTTGTATTTCATTAATTTCATTTAAAATATAATACTTTCACTCATTTATTTTAAATACATAAATTTAATTTAAAACTGAAATATCTAAAATTTATGACTCTCAATTATTTCTTTTTAAAAAAATAATAAAATGAAAAAGAAAAGTAGTAAATAATACCATACACCATGAAATTTAATTAAACCTCAAAGCTTGTTTTAATTTACCACGCGAAAAATTGTTTATTGTTTCAATCGCATGAAATGGACTATTATAATACTGGTGGCATGATGGCGATGGAAAACAATATTTGGCGATTTATCACCTGCGCCCGGCTTTATTAAATTACCAAATTGATCGCCTAGCATATTAAAAGCGAAGCGGTCAACCCGGAACTGTTGATGACAGTCACATGACTTTAGGCTTTTATTATATAGATTCATAAATTTAAAATGTCAAACCTATTGAAATTTGACAGCGATAAAATGTTAAATTCGGAAATGCCATCCCATCGACTACCCAAATATGCAAGTGGCACAATCTTTTAAAAAATGTCCGTAAAGATCGTGTAACAAGATAATCTATTATGGATTGCTGCAATAAAAGTGAAACTCATCTACTAAAGCAAAAACTGAGAAATTTTTCACTTATAATGTTTGGTATTTACGGAATTTAATGTAAATTAATTTTCTTCATAAACGATGTACAATCGTGGAAAAAAAAAGTAAACACCCTCTACTAACTCTGCAACTAACTATAATAGTAGAAATTTACTGGTACCAATCGATTGGAAATAAAGTCTGCTTTTAAATGATGTATATAAAATTTGCTTAGGGTGCCATCTACAAATCAAAACCAGATCAAACTTTGATTTTTTGTTTCAATGACAACACCCAATTTTGACAATATATATTAAAACTTCGGTTCAATCTACGCATAGAAACGAAATTTCTAGTCATTTGAATGCTACATTTTTTAATTATAAGCATTCAAAATTTAGAGCTTCTAATGTTAAATTACATTTTCATATTTTTATTAATATCTCTTGAAATTATAATCCTTATGAGATATTTTTTTTATTTAATTATAATACTAAAAAACCAAAACATAAGTACATTCAATATATAATTTTAAAAAATTTATAATACGAATTATGAATTATGAAATTAATATTCGAAAAAAAAAAAAATACGAATCACAACCTAAAAATTTTTTGATAGATTTATAGTTATTATGTCCTGCTTTATGCAAATTCTCAATTTAAAATTTTTCTTTCAAGTAGTTTTCTAATTATGAGTAAAAAATGTCAGAATGGTGGTCTATGATGTCCAGAAAAGCATAATTTGAAAAAAAAAAATATTTTACTCATTTTAATTACAAAGTTAAAGAAAACTGTAACCTATTCTTACTTTACTAAATTATCTATTTTATTTATGTTTAAATATTTCAAATTATTACAGCTAATATTTATCATGATCAAAACTAAGCCTCTCTCCAAGTGGCGAGTAAAATCATTTACAGATAAATAATATCATAAGACGAAACGCAAAATTTCAACTAGATCCAAACATAAAATATATTATATGAACTTTAAAAAGTTTCTGTTTTTCTTAAAAGGTGACTAAAATAATAAAAGAGATGTTACAAGTTAAAAATATGCATTTTATTTAAAACTTCTTAGCACTTTCAAGCTTTTCCACGCTCTTGATCAGAGAATATTTTAATAACTAATTGCTGTTTATTTATACAAATACGTCACTTCTTTTTTAAAATGAAAGAACCAATAATTATTAGAGTTCAAAGTAGAAGCAGCAGTTTCTTGGATTGAACTTAATTAGAGAATATTATACTTTTATTAACTGCAGTTCCATTTATTTTATTGTATCACTAGGATCTCATACGTCACTTTCCTTTTTAAATGCGTAGCTGGACAGTCGAAGTAGCAGCGTTTCAGATTAAATTTGAATAGAAGAAAATATTTAACTGCCGTACCATAAACTTTAATACGTTACTTTTCTCAAATTTTCATGATTTATTTTTAGGATATTGAGCCATAAATTGAACCACAAATACATAGAAATCACCAAAAGGAAACTCAAAGACAATACATAGGAATGACCAAAAGAAAACTCAAACGCAGAGTCAAAGAGCATAAGCAGATATAAAATTTTGTCGTCGATCCACAGCTCTCTCTCGTTTAAGTTTCAACCACAATATCACATTAGATTTTGATCATGCAAAAATCATATTCCCAACATCGAATTATTACGCATTCACTATCAGAGAATCCATTGGAAATCTTGCGTACAAACAATCAAATATGTAACAACGCCCTATCGTACAATACTGCCAATTTATTGTTACATATATTTTTACAATCATTTGATCCTTTTTATCATGAGCTGGTGAAGATTGTTGTTATATGAGTTCAGGTATAAAGTAAATTTATATACGCTTACGTGACGGCGTTATATGATGGCACATGATCCGAAGAATAGTTCCATACGCACATCGCTACAGAATAGAAAGTTGCTCCACAATACCGCAGTCATTCGTAACCCTGTAAGAAACTGACACTAAATCACTGATAAACAATTGAACTCAAATTCTTTGCATATAACTTTAATTAAGTTGTAAGTTGAAAGGAAATCTTGTGTAATACAGAGACAGAGCATTACTCCAGCAAAGGTGTAGGATGGCTCCGTAAATTTAGTGAATTATAGTACGTAATGTAAAATATACTCGGATTGTCCTGAAATTTTTGGATAGTATTCACGTTTACCATAGCACGATTTCAAATGAAGTTTGTCGCATGTTTAATTCGTTTACAGGGATAGTCAAAAGTATCCTGTTACATTATGGCCAATGGAAAAAAAGCGTTTCAAATGTTTTTTAATGATGTCATAACCTCACAAACATAATAAAATTGATATGCATTTATGAAACACACTAAAATATGCATTCTGTAGAATATGCGGAGCAAAGAATAGTTATTATTCATTTACAGGACCGCACAAAAGAATTCCGTTACATAACGGTATAGGGAAGAATTGTTTGCGGAATATTTTATTTATGTTAAACTATTTCATATATAATGAAATTGATATACGTCGCTGAGGTTTACTATAAGTTATTTCGTGTAGGGGAGACTAGGGAAGGTTCACCCACTTTTTACAAAATGATTTTTTATTTTTTAAATATTGAACGTAGAATAAAGTTTTATATATCATTTTATTCGTTATACAATCAGTTATCAAAATAAAATTTCTACATAAGTGTAATATATAACAAATTTGAAAAAGGATTGATTTTATTCATGAGAAAATAATGGGTCAAGGCTCTCCACATACGGGAGGGTTGACCCACTATATGGGAGGCTTGACCCACTTTGTTTTATATTGAAATATTTGAGATGATAAATAAAATCCGTTAAAAAAAAGCAAAATAACTTTATGCTACATGCTTTAATTATAAAAATATATATATATTTTTGAAAATATGACGCTTAAACAAACCCGTTTTGACGCAATCGCAAGTCATAAGAGAAAACATTTGTTTTAAACATGATTTTGTCTGAGCATGTGTAATTGTACAGCAGGGAAAATGAAATTTAAACATTTAAGACAGTACTCCGTTAGAGACAGGTTCCGTTTTCATAGGATTTCATGTCCTGATTCAGAAGACGCTGTCCGGCCTTTTTTTTGTCTCCTTGTCCTACTTTTTGAGACCCTTGACCTGACAACTCTAGTTGTCACGTAGTTTGGCTTCATCTAACTGTATTCATCCTGGTGAAATTTTCTACATGCCTTCCTAAAGTTTTTCGATCAATGCTATTTTCTTTTGCAGCCGCATTGAGCACTTAACTTATTATTAACATCGTTTAGTCCTTTCAGGGGCAAAGTACTTTCAGTACTAAAATGTTGAAATAAATAACTGGCACCGGAATTTACGAACAAATTTATTTGGAAATAAGAAAAAGGCTATATATCACATACATATTAAATGGAAAAGATTTTAGCAAAATTCTGATGTCATTATGGCGTTTGGGAATTAAAATTCAATGGCTTCATAAACATGCCACTGCCTCTGAAAGAGTTAATACTGCTGTTTTCATACTTTCTAGTCTTTTCCACTGTTTCTATTTACCTGTTTTAAGTAATATTTAGATGGAGAAAAATTCCTATCAACTTTCCCATTTATATTTCATTAAGTATTTTCTTGCAGTGGATACTACAGCAATTTTTTACATCTTTCTTTAAGCAGTTTCAAACATTTTCTTTTCAATCACCCCATTTTACAGTAGGTTTACAGAATAAATATACATTCTTTTTTATATATAACCCTTTTCATTATGCACAGTGTATAATAAACAGATTTCCAAAACCACTTAATTAAGAGAGCCTTGAGCATCTGGTCAACCCACCCTCACATTGACTGGGTCAAGCCTCCCCACATACCACTTTTCTAAAGAATAGCACATTGTTATGTTAAGCCTAACTTACTGTACAATCTTTATGCCTGGAATGAAAGCTCGATATTTCTGCATTACTTTAAACCTACTTACTTAAATTTCTATGGTATATTTTATCTGAAAAAAGCTTACAAAATATTTCTAAAAAACGCACTTTTTAGGTTGAAAACGCTTCACAATTGATTTTTCCACACCCATTTCGATTAGCTGTATAAAACAAAGACTGTTGTTTGAGCATTCCAGTAGCTTTGGTTGACACCTATTGATAAAACTCTGAAATTATTTTAAATATGAAAACCGATTGGTGGGTCAAGCCTCCCGTATGGTCAACCCTCCCTAGTCTTCCCTATAATACGAAATGCATAGCATTTACAGGAACACACAAAAGATTTTAGATACTATATTGTATCCGAAGTACTGTATATTAGCGATGATTGCTGGAAAGGCATTTTTAATTATGATATGCGCTTTTAAGTTTCATTATAGTTATGCATACTACATGGTGTGTATAAATGCTACTTCATATACAGGGCTACACAAAATATTTCTTAAGGCTTACTGAGTATGAGCGTAAATTGCGTAACGGTGGTTTTTAAATGAGTTATGCATTTTTGCGCTGAACGGCATTTAAATTACTAAGAAATGTTTGTAGAATATAGATAAAACGATATACAGGGACACACAAAGAATGGGATACATAGTCGTCTACGGATGATAATTTCTGGAAATGTGATTTCAGTAGTTTTAAGAGTGTTTCAGTTTGAATTAAATTTTAGCTAAATAGTGGCGTGTAATAAAAGTACTAGGTAGACTACAGGCCTGTATTCAAGTATGTTCCCACCGATTAGTACTAATTGCTGAAA
Source organism: Maratus speciosus (assembly GCA_963932465.1). Classification (NCBI taxonomy): domain Eukaryota; kingdom Metazoa; phylum Arthropoda; class Arachnida; order Araneae; family Salticidae; genus Maratus; species Maratus speciosus. The sequence continues at coordinate 359,761,685 of OZ010798.1, read as the reverse complement.
GAGAAATTTAAACCTGTTATGTGTTTTCTTGCAAAACTAAATTTTCCCATTATATAGTATATATATCAACCTACATATCAAATACAGAGCTGTTCAAAAGAATTGGAATGCATATTAGGCTATGGACGGTAACTGATGAAATCAGTTTTTCAAATGTTTTATGGGTTTTCTAAAATGTTTACTTTCTTATCTAATTTACCATATTTCCTTAAATAACGAAGTTTTGTTAAAGCATTCAGGAAGTGTTGGAAAATGCTTCATAATCAATTCTGAACGCAAGATTTTTCTTTCTTGTTACAAGTATGTGCTTAAAAACACACTGGCGTTGCAAATATTCATCTTTTTTCTGCATGTCTCTCTTTTTTTTCTAGGCTCATATCTCTCGTGTAGATAATTGGCCGTCATAAACAAAACCAAACCAAACTCTCTCTTTTCTTGGAGCTTTTCTGTTATCAAATGTCTCTAACTGTTTATTCTTGTCGAGATAAAACCGAACTCCAACGTAAATATAAGGAAAAAGTGGGAATTCCACAGTACGTCTTTAATCAACTGATAAATTGGAGCTGTTTGATATCGCAAAATTTCTGGAAATCATGAGTTGAAACGACTTTTGATTATGAAGGTCAAACACCGAGTTCCGCTGTTATATCACATAAAAGAAAGCACCCGTTTTCAGTTACGCTAAAATTCAGCTGCATAACGTGTCTGTTGAAGATAACAAAAATAACGGTAAATTTTTAATCCTCTTCATATTAACGTTAAAACACGAAGTTATGTGTATTTAAATTAAGCTCTTCGAAATAACACCAGGTATATGTCTCTATATTACTGACAGTTGTTCTCAATATTTTAAAGCATCATTTTTTAAAACTGAAAATAGAAGGTAATGTAAACTTTTAATTATTTTGTGTGCTGAATGGATTTTGAGTATAAAATGCACATGTAAAAAGTAGTACAGACATCCCTCGACTTGCGTATAACGCGACTTATGTAAATTCGCAGTTACGTAATAAATCTCGAAAATTACATTTGTGAACATACTAGCGCGTTTAATACGCAGTTGCATACTTTTGATATTTATTTTATAAATAAAATATATAGATATAGACCACAACCGTAATATAGTTTATATATTAGATAGAGTTTTATTTTTACTGGTATATACAATCAAATCCATAACAAAACAACTTAATATTTATTGTGAGTTATTCATAGTAGTCATCTAATTCATAATAAATACAGTTTATGCTTATCAAGTATTATTTTATTTTGTGAGTGCTATTCATTTTTCTTGCCATCAGAAATTCATGGAGAATAGGTTAAATTTGTCCTCTTTAATTATTGCTTATTTTTAAAGTTGTTTAATATAGATTCAAAATTGTTATAAATCAATTCATCAATGTTATATTTATAAATCCCGTATTCCACAAGATATTTGAAAAGTAAAAGTAAAAGTAAACTTTAAGTTTGTTTTTATATTTTTTTATATGTTTATAGTTTATATACGAGTAAATACTGTCGCATGATGCTTTATTCATAAAATAATACTGTCTAAATTATATATTATACGTGTATACTTACATATATGTACATAATAAATACTGCAGTTTCTTACAAAATTTTACCTAAGCAACTTACAAATTCGACTTACGTAAAACTTTACGGAACGCATTACTTACGTAAGTAGGGGGATGCCTGTACAACTATTAGTACTACTGAGTACTATTACTTCCGCAAAAAAAATATTCACTTTGCTTATTATATTCACTTAGCGACAGAACTCTGTCGTTAAAAAAAGACTAATATATTTATTTAGATATAGTTGTACTTAAAATACGGGGAAATAGGGCCCAGTGAAGTTAGCAGAAAATACAGTTAGCAATTGTAATTAAAACATAAAAATTTAAATTTATAACGAGTTTTAATTTATAACTATATTTAAAGGGTGAATAAATAAATAAATATACATTTATAGAATTCATTCGTGTTTACATATTTATGTTATAACGAAAGTGTAAATGCATCTCTTTGTGATCTTTTTCAAAACAATCTAATATATAAAAATGAAAATTCGTCTGTCTGTCTGTAATTCTATACAGATCCACAGTTTGGAAGCTAGAATTGTGAAATGTTACGTACATGTGCAGTATTAAAACACGGCCGAGGCAACTAAAATAATCCAAAATCAAAATAATTAGTAATAGTATTAATAATAGTTAGTTTTTAATTGATAAAAACCCCACCAATTCAACAGCAATTTCCTATCAAATTTTAACATTTTTTGTTATAGCAGTTGCCAACAGTTAAAATTCCGCAATCAAATTCTTACCACAATAATTACTTTTGCATGGTAAGATTTCCACGTGAAAAATGAAAATGAAATAAATTGTTTGACGAATGAAGAAACAAATGAATATTACGTCCCAACTTTTCTATATTAAGATTTCCACGTGAAAAATGAAAATGAAATAAATAATTATACGAATAAAAAAATAAATAAAAAGTGAATATTACGTCATATTGTAAGTAGTTGTCAGTAGTAGGGCGTCAGCAGTTGAATATATAACGTCATATGAGATTGAAAAAACGTTTTGAAACATGATAAAAACCCGATTATGGGATTATTGGCATATTTTAACATTTTGAGGGTCTCTGAATTTCTTTTCGCCATTTTTAAATCTATTCCATATATATACGTGTTTGTAGGCCCCTAGAGCTCATTCTTAGTGAAGAACTGAAATAAAAATGGCTTTACTGCTTTTTTTTCATATTGTTTGTTTTATACTGTATGTTTAATTTTGAAATTGATTTTTCAAAACAAACATTCTTAAAATACCGGGCAACGCCGGGTATTTTAGCTAGTATTAGACAAGACATTATGCTTTTTTGATTTAAATTTTAACAGGGGTGCGAAAAGATACAGTATAATACTGAAATTTGTCGTTAGAATATTATATTGTTTTTTTTCAAAGGGAAAATAGAAGGCATTGCAAAAGTTTGATTAACATGTGTGTGACAAACATATTTTAACTCGAAACTAGCAGTAAATAAGTTGTGTTAATGTGATTGTTATCAAGCTTATAATGGTTGATATGTTTTAGTTAATGTCCCACAAAATACTGTCTGACATTATTTCTGTTTAATTTAGTTTTAGAAATATGTGAAGAGGAAAATCATTTCTTTCAATCGCAGTTGTTCCCAAAATAACAAGAGAATTTTTGTTGTAAACTAATAATGCAGGGATAATATGATTAAAGAAAAAATAATTATGCGTAACGAACTAGTTTTGGCAAAAAACTAGGTTTTTTTGAAAAAAAAACTGGTTTATTTGGTATAAATCATGATTTTTTTGGTTTAAACCACAATCTTTTTTTTTTTAAATATAATCTCTTAGTATATATATATATGCATATTTGTTGACAAAAATAAACATTGTTGGATATTATATAAGTAACATAATTTCATTTGAAAACATTCAAATTATATAATTACAGTCAATTATGTAGAAAATTGAAATCATTTCTAATTAAAAAAATTCTTAGTAACGGCTATATCTTATGTCCAAAGAATAAACTGCTCTACAGTCTACACAGTGAAGCATAGATTACCTTGAAAATCTTATCAAGAATCCTTTGATTAATAATAATAAATAAATATTTGATGTAGTTTGATGGATATACAAGCTAAAGTACTCGGCGTTGCCCGGAATTTTAAGAATGTTTGTTTTTAAAAACCAATTTCAAAATTTAACATGCAACATAAAAAAAATTAAAAATAAACAGTCGAACAGTAAAAATAAACAGTCGTGTAAAAATAAACGCATGAATCAAATGAAAACCCAATATAAAAATGCATAAATTTATATAACAGGCGCATATACAGCTATAAATGAACTTATTTCCATTCCTCATTGGAGCAATAATGTTAAAATACGCCAATATTTCCATAATCGAGTTTTTATCATGCTTCAATATATTTTTTCACACTTATATGACGTTATATATTCACCACGTCTTTTATGTTTCCAATATGACGTAATATTCCATTTTTTAATTCGTTAAATTAATTAAATAATTATAATTTTTCACATTGAATTCATAAAACAGAAAAATTGTGACTTAACATTCATTTTTGTTTTTAATTCGTCAAACTATTAATTTTTATTTTCATTTTTTCGCGTGGAAATCTTGAAGTAGAAAAGTAATGATGTAATATTCCATTTTATTAAATTCGTCAAACCATTTATTTCATTTTTTCACGTGGATATCTTGCAATAGAAAAGTAATTGTTGTGGTAAAAATTTTATTGTGGATTTTTAATTGTTGGCAACAGCTATAACGAAAAATGTTTCATGTATCTAATATTTCACAATTCTGGCTTCCAAACTGTGGATTTGTATAGCATTACAGACAGACAGACAAATTTTCATTTTTATATATTAGATAATACACTGCTCAAAACAATTAAAGGATATTTGAAGTTTTATATAAAATAAAGATATAAACGAAATTTTTTTTGTCGAAAATAGAAGAAGAGAATCACAAATGCAAATTTTTCTGGTTTTCAAACTGTGGAGAATGCAAATTTTGAGTTCGACGTCAAAAACGTCGCTTCAGCGGCAGCGAATGAAATTTGACTTTCAACTGAATAAAAGAGAATGAAGACAAGGATGATCGGCATTCAGTGATTGCTTTGTTTCGATGAGTACGATGTCTCAGTGAAGTCATTTGACAGATTCAGAAGCTTTGAGAATTGTTGGTAGGTTAGAAGGGGGCCAAACTCAAGCCGAAGTAGCGCAAGCCATTAGAGTGTCACAAAGTGTCATTTCTAGGATCTGGAACCGTTTTTTGGAGAGTGGATGTGCAGGCCGAAGACCAGGGCAAGGTCGTAGACGGGCAACAACGCCCAATGAAGATCGGTATTTAGCGTTAACAGCTCGGAGACACCGAACCATGAACGCTACTCTTCTCCAACAACACCTTCGCTCGGCTACAGGCACCACGATTTCAACTCAGACTGTCCAAAACCGGCTCCATGCTGTAGGTCTGTATGCTCGCCGACCGATGGTATGTGTTAGATTAACATCAAGGCATCGTCGCGGCCGCAGGCAGTGGGTAACCGAGCATGTCAACTGGAGGAGAAATGAATGGAGCAATATTCTGTTTTCTGACGAGTCCCGTTTTTCTGTGCATCCGGATAATAGGCGTATTTTCATCTGGAGGGACCGTGGCAGTAGGAATAATCCTGCGTTCGTGCACGAAAGTGTCAGATTTGGCGGTGGAGGAGTGTTGGTGTATGGTGGCATCTCCATTGACGGGCGCACTGACCTCTACATCATTCGATATGGAGCTCTGACTGGTCGCCGATATAGGGATTAGATCCTCAGACCTATTGTAGTCCCTTACGCTGCAGCAATCGGAGATAACTTCATTTTAATGGACGATAACTGCAGGCCACATCTTGCAAACCTGGTGGAGGATTTCCTTTTTGAGGAAGGAATCGTTCGAATGGAATGGCCAGCGTGTTCTCCAGACATGAATCCAATCGAGCACGTTTGGGACGCTCTAGGAAGACGAGTTTCTGGCCGCCAACAACCCCCACAAACTCTCCAAGAACTGGAAAGAGCTCTTCTGGAAGAGTGGGGCAGAATACCCCAACTCGTCATTAATAGCCTCATTGAGTCCATTCCTCAAAGGTGTTCAACGTTGCTGGCCGCCCGTGGAAACCATACCCCTTACTGAAAATGATTTTCTTTGAAGAAAACACCATTTCTTATTCTTTTTTTCTCATATGCACAAATTGTGTTTTTTTTCCTTTAGTACACAAATGCGCAATAAAATGCATTTTTTTCTGCCAAACATGTGTAATTTATTCTCATATAACCTACTATGTCTGTCGACCATGTATCAATCAGCTAAACAGTTTACCAGATACAAAATCCACCTAAAACTGCAATATCCTTTAATTGTTTTGAGCAGTGTATATTTTTCCATTCCTATTCAACACATTTTTTTTTTATACTTGTTACCTGATATGTCTGAGTTTTCTGTCAGAACACTAAATGATTATTATTTACCTTTGACCTTTATTCAAAGTAAAGTTTTAATAAGGAATTCCAGTAATGATTTAACTTTTAGCAGTTGAGTTTTTACACCTTCTCTGTATTATCACTTGCACTTCTCCTCTAAAACTGTAAGGTTTCCAAAAAAGCGACATTAATATAAGCAGATAAAACTATTTACAGTAGGCACCCTCAAATCCACGTAGCCTGCGATCAGAGGTTGTGCTGAATTTAGAATTTTGCGGATTTCTGGTCACTGTTGTGTTTACATTTTTTAAACGGTAGTTTGAATATAATAATGCATTCGAAAGTTTAATGAATGCTTAAAATATACTAAAATATTAAAATAATTAAGTAAAATAGTAAAAATTAAGAATAATTAATAAAGAATTAAAATATTAAAAGTAAAGATCAAGTAAATAATTAATAATGCATATTTAAATGTGCATAATAATGATGCGATACCTTTTTCTTCATATATTCAATGAAACTCACTTCATAAAAGTACACTAATAATTTACATTGAAATCATAAAATAATAAAGTTTTATTTCATGTTTAACCAGACTTAGTAACCGAAAAAGATTAATGCATAAATGTATTTTATAAAAAGATCGTGAACTGATCGTGAACCAACCGCTGATATCCGCACAATCTCGAATTTTTCAAGAAATAAACTTATACATAATTTATTAAAAAGCATGTATTCAGTCATATTAACCAGAATTACATATTAAAATGTGTGCAAAATGATAAAAAGTAAATAAAGTCTTGAATATTTCTCGTACATTTTAACTGAAAGTTTCTTTGTATATGTCTGCAATGATGTGCGAATATTAGACGTTTGCAGATTTTAGGGTTGCGGATTTGAGGGCGTTTGCAGTAACGGCTTTTCAGACTACTGTAAATATTGGCCTTTTGTTTTGTTACACCTTTTAGTCAAAAGTAAACAAGCGCTAATTCAACAAAATTTTTATTTAAAAGGAGAAATGAAATTTTTTGAAATACGCAATCTCTTATGCGCTTTTTATTATACGAGCACAAACCAGTCAATTTTATTCTCTACCTTGACTATAAAAATCTTTTTGCAGTAAAAACTATTTCACTGAACATTTTAGTTTTTTCTTCTTGACCTAATCACTACTTGAACTATAAACAAATTCCTGTTGAATATAGTACATCCAAAGGATTAACTTTTTTTATATATAAATATCAGTATCTGCGGTTGTTAAAGAATTTTTTTATATACTTTAATACTTCTGGTAATTTTGTTTTCTGAGTAGTAACGCCAAGTCAACATTTTTAACCATTAGATACCGCGAATAACAGAAAAGGTTGTAGAAAAGGATTCGTGTTATTGAAATGCTATAACTAGCACGCAATTTTGGCATGCCATCCTGTTCAACTTCATATCTAGATTTTCTTTTTTAAATTCTTAGAGTATAATCTTATCAATCGAGAAAATTTTCTTTTACAATTTAACACATGCTAATTTTCAAACCACATGCATACAAACATGACCTAGATTCATTATGTCTCATGTTAACTGCTGAGATAAGTGTTAAAAGTAGAAATTATTTTTATCAATAATTTAAAACACTTAAATTACAAAAAAGAGAAAATCTTATGTTTGTAAAAAAAAAAAAAAAAAAAAAAAAAAAAAAAAAAAAGAAATAGTTTTTAGAGAAAAAAATACAGTTACCATGGTTAAAACCACTTGGTTTAAACCGTGCCAACCCTGTAACAAACTAATACTTTTCAGTATAAAATAGCAGCATGTATAATTATTAGGGGTCATCACAATGTAAAATCTTAATTTAAAATTAATTTTGATTTCTAATTACATCGTAAAATATGTATATATGCATTTCTAGAATCCATTTGTGTTTAGATACTTCTGGACTGCAATGAAAATGTAATTGTAGATTTTAGTATTATTTTTTGAATTACCGTCATACGAACGCATGGTGTGATTTTTTATTTAATTTCCAGTACGATGTGAAAAATGAGATATATTTGAGTAATTCTCTGAAAAGTGGCAATTTTATGTCCCAGGGGTCTTGAAGACATATTTTTAAAATTACAAAAAGAAAAAGTGATTTAAACTATCAATATTAATCAGTTATACATATAAACTGTAATTATTTGCATATTGAAATTGAAATTTGATAAAATTAATGTATTTTTTAATGCAAATGTCATTCCCTCACTATGTCCCCATTCACATATGTAGGAAAGAAAATGCTTTCTCTGCCATTGCAGTACGTATATTTATAATTATTTTTTTCTCAATTCATTAAACACACTTAAATACATATTTAGTCATTTAATTATATTTATATTTTATATAATGAATTAATTAGAGCACTTTTTAATGGTGTCCCTCCCTAGCATTTGGCGTCATTCCCTCACATAACTATAAATTTGCCATTATTTACTTAGTAGAAAGCAGCACGTGCTTTATATATGTCTAGGACAGTTTGTACAAGAGTAAAGTGAAGTATCCATCTTGTTGTTTGCTCAAAAACGTTCTTGAATAGTTAGTAAATGGCTTTGAAGTACTAGATGAATGTGAGTATCTTTATTACGCGTCATTCCATCATCTATTACAAAATTAATAAAAACTAATAAAATGTCTTGTTATGTAGTTATATTATTAGAAATGTGTTTCAAAAGATATTTAGTAACTGAAAATATACCTAAGACTAATCACTTTTGTATAACATGATTTTCAGAAGTATTTTGTCATTCCCTCATAATTTCAATATGAGGGAATGATTTAAATTGTGAAGGAATGATCTGAATCCATTTATATATGTACTAAACAGTAAAATAAGAAAATCTAATGCAATAAAATACACATTAAACAACTCATAAGACTTTTAATTACCGTAAGTAAAGATAATACATTTAAAAATTTTATTATTTTACAGGGAAATGTTAAAAAAATTGTACTCATTGAAATAAACATTAACTCTTCTAACAGTTAATGCTTTAACTTTATTTATTCAATTGACATAGAGTAAGAAAAATATATTTATTGACAGTATGACTTCTAATTGTAATTTCTTTTCTTTTTTAACCTTTCAAGGGCGGCAGTATGCTTATGAAACCACTTAATTTTAATTCCCAAGCATCACAATGGCACCAAACTTTTTATAAACTTTTATCTATTTAACATGCATGTGAAATATAGCATTATTCTTATTTACAAATAAATTTGTTCTTAAATTCCGGTGCCAATCATTTGTTTGAACATTTTAGCAATGGAAGTGCTTTGAAATTAAAATATCAGAACAAACATGAGATACGGTTTGGTTCATATTAGTTTTTGATAAATATAGCAATAAGGTACTTGTAGGCTAAATTTTGAGATTTTTGAGGCAATTTTATTGGGCCGCAATTTTTTAAAAAAAACAGTCACTTTTCAGGGAATGACCCATTTATATTACTGGCAGTTCTCCACAAAATACAGGATGATCCAAAAGTCGCGCAACTCAAATTTTCAAAAAATGTACAAAATCCGAAATAAATAATAATGGGATTATTTTCCAACAGATGGCAACACTATACATTTGAAATTCATTTACCAGTAGAAATTTCAGTTGCAGCTGATGTTGTAAGAGCTAAGATACATTTGTTTCGTGAAAGATGGCTATGATGGAAGTGAAATTTTCCAAAGCACAAAGAATTTTTATGGTTAAACATTGTTTCGTAAAAACGTGTTTCATTAATGTTAAACGTCTTTTGTTTTTGTTAATGTTAATCTGTTGGTTTCAGCTGGATGGAACAACGTATCATACCTCTAATGAAACAATGTCATTTCACACGGACTCTTTTAACCTTTATCTACTGACGGTACTTATAAGTATCATTAAAATAACTTGTTATAAAATTCATTTAATACATCGATTAGTTGTAATACAATTTAGAATGAGTTATAGATACATTACTTTATCTTGTTTCAAAAGCATTATGGGTTACCCAAAGCAAAAATACTTTTAAAAGGATGATTTCTTTTGCGTTTGCATCTTTTCAGCTTTCTTGACCTTGGGGGACTGAATTTTTCAATTCGGAAATATTCTATATTTTAAGAACGTTATATTTGTTCAATTCCCAATACTACAAAATACTAAGAGAAATATTTAAAATAAAAGATTTGAGTGGGGTTATAAATATTGCACAAAATCCCTATAAAATCAAATTTAATTAATCCTTCAATCCTTCTAAAATCCTTCAAAAATTTATTAAATGATCATGTAAATCTTCTAATGTAGTTTAAACAATTCACGAAAAATGCTTTAGAAGATAAAAATTTCATGAATTTATAATTCAGTACATAAAGGGTTAATGAACACCTCATTTCTAAAGAACTCTGGCCCCAGCGGTTCCCTGATTCCCTCCTCCCCAGATATATTTCTATGGAATCACCTAAAAGCACATGTTTTGCGCACAATCCACATGCAATCATTAATCTGAAGACAAACATTAAACACGAGATTAAAATAATAAGTATTCCAACATTCAGAAAACTGGCCTGAAATTTGAAAAAAACGCATACGTCTTTGTATTCAAGAAAAAGGATCACGTTTTCAATATCTTCTTTAACATCGTTAATTTTCGCACAGTTTTGTGTCTCAGTATTGTTACTCTTTCAGCGCTCGGCTAACGCTCGGCTAACATAAAAATAGCGAGTTGTTGATTTCTCTATCAGAATATTCTTATTTGGGGAAGGATTGAGCAAATAAATTAAATTATGAATAAAAGTAACATGATACATTGCTTAGAATACATTTAAGGGAGATCAAACTGGTCGTCAAGGGCGGCTAGTATTAGATACATTCTCTCTAACAATACATAACATGTCATATTATGTATCGTTAATTTAGTCGTTAGAGGGATGTGGTAAAAGGAGATTTATCTATATTATTAATGACAGTTGTTCTCCAAATTTTATGAGTTTGTTTTTGTTTTTTAACTGAAAATAGATGGTAATATATACTTTTATAATTTTCATGTGGCCCCGAACAGATAGTTTAGTATACACAACTATGAAAAAGTGTAATTTGCAGGTGTAATCACTATATGAATTCTGAATTCTGAAATATGTTTTATTTAAAATTTTATTGTAAATTATCTTGAGTATATATTTCTATACTTCAGTTGCTTTTACATATGTATTGAATATAAAAAACCTGTAAAATAGACTTTTACTCTGTTGTTAGCATCAACGTTAAATTCAATAACCCATTATGTGTTTTCCATTTAGATTTAAAAATCATTTTGGAACAATGGAACAATGTGAGCAGCTGAATGGATTACCTAGTTGCGTTGCAACTTTACATCCAGTGGATAGGTGATTGTGTTGCAAGGGCATTAGGGAGCCTTAAAAAAATAATGTTTAGACGTGGCTGGTAGCCACAAAAGTTAAATTTACTTTTAAGAAAAAGAAAAGACTAACAAAAAATAACAAAGTACATAAGTACTAGTATAACATATGTGAAAAAGAAAAAAAAACAAAGAAAAGAAAAAAATTAATTAAAAAAGAAAGAAAATTCCATTAGTTCCAAAAAAAGAAGGAAAAGACGAAAAAGCTACCGGGGAGTGCCCCATAAAAAAAAGACTCTTTTCAGAGACCATACATTAGTTTAAAAAGATATAATGCTAAAAAACTAGCAGAATTTTTTTTTTTTTTTAATACTATAGACAGGACAGAACAAACAGAAAGGTTAAGTATAGCAGAAGGTGAGGGAAACTCAGTCTTCATCGTTAAGCAAAAGCGAGTATTTAGAGCGTTTTCTGTTAATGGGGTCGGATACCTCGTAGTCGGGTAGTTCCGCTATAATTTGGTTAGGGAGGTTGTATACAGATTTATAAAAAATTTTAGCAAGTTTATTAATGCGCTGTTTTAAGGAAGTGGTTTTCAAATCCCTGCGGATAGTGGTGTTACGAAGAAAATGGTGACCATTACGGATATAGCGTAAGTTTTTGTTATGAGCACCGTAAAGATACTCTATACTGGCTTTGCAAGCGAATCCCCAGATCGGACAAGCGTAAGTTAAGATTGATCTAATACATGCATTATACAAGATTAGTTTATTATGAATAGAAAGAGTATTGCTTTAGAGAAGAGGAGAGAGTGCCTGGGAGATACCAGCAACTTTGCCTCGGATATTAATAAAATGCTTTTTCCAGGTAAGTCTTCTATCAAGGGTAACCCCCAGATACTTGGTGTCATTAGTCCAAGGAATAGTAGTGTTATTGATAGTAATGCGATTGGGAAATGTTAGTTTTCTAGAGAAATAGACAGCAGCTGTTTTCTGCTCGTTGAGCTTAACACGCCACAGGGTACACCAGTTAAGGAATTTATCTATGTGTTTTGGGAGAATTTTGTATAATGTGAATGGGTGGTGTGTAGAGGCGTACATTGCCGTGTCGTCCGCGTACAGGGCAAGATAAGTCCTCAGTGTTCTTGGGATATCGTTGAAAAAAATGTTAAATAATGTAGGGCCGAGGACCGACCCTTGTAAAATACCAGAGAGAATAAGGTATGAAGTGGAAAGTATATTGTTAAGGCGGGCGCGAAAGGTGCGTCGCTAAGGTAAGAATGTATGAGAAAGATAAGTCTAGCATTAATTCCAAGCTTAATTAGTTTGTATATAAGGCCAATATGCCAAACCTTATCAAATGCCTTAGCGACATCGAGAAAAACAGCCGCAGCTGGTGTGTTCGTGTTTAGTTTCTCACTCAAGAACTCTACAACACGAAGGAGTTGATGTAATGTGGAATGTTTAGCTCTGAAACCAAATTGCTCAGGAATGAGTATGTTTTGTGCGTCTAAAATGTCATGTAACTGGGACCTGATGACAAGCTCAACAACTTTGCTGATAGAGGGTAATAGAGAGATGGGTCGATAGTTAGTCGGATCTTGAAGATTACACTGAGGTTTAGGAATAGGTGCAATAATAGAAGTCTTCCAAGCTTTAGGGAAGTAGTAGTACTGAAGAATAGCATTAGTAAGTTTAGTTAGATATATAATACAGTTGCAAGGAAGATTTTTAAGAGCATAATTAGTTATGTTATCGTATCCAGGGGCTTTTCTGTTTTTAAGATTTTTGATAATATTAGAAATAACAATTGGTTGAATTTCCGGGAGTGGGTCCGTGGGAGAGGTAGCTAAAAAATTTTGAACAGTTTCATTTACTTAAAAATAATGATTAGGGCTAGCAAGATAAGGGTTAGGGGAAAACTGCTCAGCATAGGACCTGGCGAGGATTTCCGCCTTGTCTTTGTCCGTATATGCCGTGGTATTAAAGGCAGTTACACTCTAAAACAGGGAGGAGTGAAAAGTTCACTTTTTGAAAGAGTGACAGGCCTTTGCACTCTTTTTGGAGTGAATTTTGTAAAAATACACTCCTTAAAGAGTGGAATTTCCCACTCTCTAGAAAGGAGTGCAATATCTCACTCCGTTACCGAGAGTGAAGTTGTCACTCCCGAAAAAACAGCCCTTTGAATACTAGGCCTGAGTGCTCATTCAAAATGGCGGCTGTCGAAGGCGGACTTTTCTCCCACTAGTAAAATTATATCGTGATTGAGTGCCTAGTGAATCTCCCTTCAGGTCCCGGTTTTCTTGTAATATTACTTTACTGAAAGATTTTTCAATAAGCTCAATCAATCGATTAAAAATTTCTATCTATTAGAAATTTCTTTTGACAAGAAACTTAGTATGCCATCATTCAAAAATTAACAAAAATATTTCCCATCTATTACATTTGTCAGAAAAGTAAAGAAAATTTAAAATGTTTGTTTAGCTTCATGATCAAAGTTTTATGTGGAGCCAGCCCCTTAGTTATGAAAAGAATAACATATTATATTGGCTAAATGCATTTACACAAATTAAAAATAAATGAAAGGATAAATTTGGTATTTAAATTATGAAAAGCACATGACAAAAATTATTCACATATTGTTAAGAAATTCAGATATTCTAAGGTTGAATGCTAAAAATAAATACAGATTTATTTATTTTTAAGTTTTTTTAATTTTTTCTCTTGTATTTCTTAATTAAAATTTTTAATAACTATTTTTGAGTAATTATTTGGTAAGATCTTATATACAACTTGCATCATATTTTTAAATAAATAAAGCTGTCATGAGTCCAGGGATCTGTTTAGAGAAAAATTAGGTCCTTTAATGGACCTTTCACAACCTTTTTATTTTAAAACAGGACCCTTCACAAAAATTTTCAACTTAACAATTAGCTTTACACAAAACTTTTGCATTTCCAAACTGTACTTTTCATCACAAATTTTAAAAGTAATACTATCTAACTTGTCAAAAAACCTATTATCAAGATATAGATATGGAAAGGGTCTTGTTAAAAATGTATAACAAGAACCTGAATATAACGATAATTTCAAATTCCCAAAATTAAAAATAGATTTTTCATAAATGTGAAAAAAAAAAAAACTATTCACAATTTCAAAAATAGGACCCAGAAAGAAAAATCTGGACAGATCCCTGTGAGTACAATATTTACATAAATGATCAAAGTCATTCACTACATTTTTAACCTAAAGTTAACTAATTTTTAATAAAAAATTCATATAAAAAATCACCATTACTAGAATCAATACAGTAATTACAACAGTGATGTTTTAGCAAGTTTAGAAAGCAGCATAACCTGCAATGAAAAGTAGGATTGGCACAATGTTTTTATAAACTGGGTTTAATATATCATTTAAAGATCTTTAAATGCGTCTAAATTTATCAGGCATGAAAGTGGAAAACATAAAAAAGTTGTAAAATTTTTTCCATCTATACAATATTTATTTTTGGACACATTTTAACTTATTTATACAATAAAATAAAATATTACTGTATGTATGATTTTCTTTTAATAATTTAAAATTTATTAAAAGAAATTTAAACTAACAATTTTACAGGTCTTTTGAATCAAAACAGAAAATTGAAGACAGTTTGCTAAGATGTAAAACCATAAATATCTGATGAATTTATGTGAACTACAGCGATTAATTTGTCAAAATAAATATTATTTTAGAAGGCTTGTCTGTTTAAGATTTCCCCCCTCCTTTCAAAAACAAACAAAAAAACAAACCTCCATGCTGCATAAATACAAGCAAGTCAAATTAATCTTTACTCCAGAAATACATCTCCAAAATTGCATCACTGAAATTACACGAAAGTGTTAATTAGGAAAAAATATTCTATTCCAAAAAGAACCTTATGGAAACTTCCTTTACCTTTTAAAGTCTAAAAAAATCACTCTGGAAAGACATTTTAGAAACAATTTACACCACTTTCAGATGCTTATTCACCTTTGATTTGATGGCTTTTTTGCACAGTAATTCAGAAACAAATTCCGACGATTTGAGTAAACAAAATTATTATTAAATTTCCTAGACACCCCCCCCCCCTCTCATATATGCTTCCAATATTTTCTTTGCATTTTTGCATCAATCCAGAAAATGTCCAAAATTGCTTTAAAATAGGTGGAATTCCTCCTTTAGGAGGAATTGTTTCGTGCCTGATTTATTGATAAATTGCATTTCTTATCTAAATATTTATCTAAATATTTTTGTTTATTATGAAAGAGCTTTTGAATTATTAGTCTTTTCTCATTTTCAATCAACTTCTCTAGAGAGATATAATAATTACTGACATATAACTGTACATTCATCATATATTTTAACAATCATGTCAACCTTATACTTATTTTCTTTAGATTGCTAATATTCAAACCAAGCGTCTGATATAATTTGTTTTATTAAGACAATAAATTTTAAAAGTTAAATCAGAACTTACTTCAATAGTTATGTTAATCCTTGGTGATATCCACTGAACATCATTTTAGAATATTTAATGCATATTCTAGCCTTTTAGATGAAATGAAAATTATATTTGCGAATCCTTGAGAGCCATATTTTCTTTTCAGAAAGAGAAACAATGAAACACTAGGGAAGCACATGAAACGCGGGGAAAACACATGATACACTTTCGTGAAATAAAACATAAGTATCTAAATAAAATAGATAGTATAAAGATGAAAATCATGAACCATGTGCAACTTTATACGAAAACTGCGACTTGAATTCATCAACGATGGAATTTTCAAGAACAGAATAAATGGCGACCGTCACTTTGATTTCGCTTCAATTTAACCGCCTTCGACTGGTCACGTGACCCGCCGGAGTTAGTTTAGCGATTTGGCCGGTGTAGAGATGGCTGTGCCGAAAGAGTGGCTTACGTATGCATTGCTTAGTAGCCAATCAGAACAGCAAGGCGTCAGCGCCCTCGTAAGATAAGTAAAATGATCACATTTTCGTCTGGTCCGCCATCTTAGGATTAACAGTTTAGGATATCATTAAAATTATTCTTAATGGAATACATAAAAAAAAAGGTAAGTCTTATTTAATTTTAACCATTTATTCGTGTAGATATGTTAAGATTATGCACTAAATAGTGGTATGTTCTATAGAAAAAGATTGATCGTTAGAGTGTTCAAAAGTGATTGTCTGTTATATTTCTTCATGTAGCGGTTTGATATATAATTCTTTTAACAATGGAATGCGCACTAGACATCTGCATGGGCCGGCTCGTGCTCGGGCCGATTTACACGCCCGGAACTCGGGCCGGTCCCGGGCCACACTTTTTCTGAAGGCTCGGGCCTAGCCTACATTTTTTTCTGTACAAAGCCGGGACTGCTTCATTCCGAGTCTTCACGACCCAAAATTTTCAGTCCTAATTTTGACCCAGCCCGTATGAAAATCATTGTCGAAGCGTGGCCTGGTCTATTCAAAGGACAGTAAAATTAGGTCTGGCCCAAAAATGTTTGCAAAAAATGCATACATTTTTAAATCGTCATTATTCTACCCTTAAACATTAAAATTTATTATTTTTAAAGAACACTAGATTTCTGCGCTTATTAAAATATAGCTAAATTAAAACATAGTAAAACGTGCGAAAAGAACCTGCGTATGACGGAACCCAGTTTTAAACTCCCTAACGTATTGATCCATGCATATAATTAATATACCCATACATAAGAAAAGAATATATAATACATTTACACTCGCTAAGAAGAGAACTTGTCTATAACGCATTTTTTTTTTTCTTTTCTATACAATTCCATCGTACTGTATAGCATTTTCCAGATTTTTAACACTTCAAAAAAAATAAAAAATCAATGTTTTGTTGAAATTCAGTCGGGCCGGGCCGGGATCGGGCCGAGATTTTAACCTTTTTCTGGGCCGGGCTCGGGCAGAACTTTTAAGTTTTTTACCGGGCCGGACCAATTTTTTTTCTACGGGCCTGGCTGAATTTTTTTTCTATGAGTCGGGCCGGGTCCTTGGAAATTTCGGCCCGTGCAGACCTCTAAGCTCACAATGCTTAGCAAAAAAAAAAAAAAAAATAATAATCCAAACTTTATTAGTTCGGGAAATGTGAATAAAAAAAGAAATGAGTGAAAATATTTTTTATTCCCTTTCAATGCTGTGTTTGCAAATTATAAAACTTTTACCAACGACCAAAACAAAGAAGTTTAATCTCTTTCGTTTGAACGAATGTCTGACTCATAAGTGAAAATAGATTTTCTCAATCGTAGCAGACACATTTCGAAAACATTAATTTGCCGTTCTATGAGATTTTTTTTTTTTTTTTTTTTTTTTTCGGATTATATACAGTTAAGTGTATTTATTATTGTTTCGGATTTAAATATGATATTTTTATGTTTATGATATTACGAAAAGGTTGGTACAGTGAAACCTTCCTGTGCGACCAACTCTATTAGGCGACCACCTCCCTCAACGACCATTTTTTCATGGAACGAAATTTATTCCCATAGGCTCGATACTAATTTGACCTCCATTCAGAGACCATCCCAGTTGAACACCCTCCAAGAGAGACCGATTTCTTTGAAGAAAATGAAAAACTTTCTGTTTTTCCTGGTCGCTTGAAGAAGGTTTTATTAAAAAAATAATTCCGGAGAGCGCATTATTCATCAAGCTTCTAAACTAAGTTTAGATTTTTTTTTTAATCCCGGTAACTTTTAAGTGTTTAAACCCCTTTGTGCCTTTTTAGGCAATGAATTTAACTCTGATTACAAATTAAGACTGACGGTTAATAAACTCCTCTGCCCTGTTGTGTCGGAAAACTCTCAAAGAAATAGATAAAGTAATGAAATCGTCATTATTTGTTCCCGTCCACAATAATAATAAAAAAAAAAAAAATGCAATTATTTACTGAACTTCGAAAGGACTTGGAAATAAAAATTATAAAATATAAAACTGTAAAATTAAAGCAAAGCTCAATGTGTTCATTTTTTAAACTCTGCAGTAATTAACTTATATAATTAACTTTTATTTTGATACTTAATTTTTTATATTTTTTCCTAGTGTGAAAATAAATTTAAGTAACATTGTTACCATTTTTCAACAATTAAAATTTAGATTTAAACATGACCTCCATTAAGAGACCACCTCTCGGAGAGACCAATTTTTATTGGAACAGTACGTGGTCGTTTTAGGGAGGTTTTACTGTATATTAATTTTTTTAAATTGTATCTAAACATTTTTCTGCGGGTTATAATTTCAAAATTTCGAGACTGAGTAATATAAAAAAAATAATTATAGACATTCTGCGTCAGTTATTAAATTTCCTTCAATTTAAACGCATTTTCTACGTTTTTGATGCACGTAATTTTTGGCACTAAAAATAAAACATGATATTTAAGCATTGAAATAAAATGTTTTTTATGCCTGTTTTGAAGTTTATCGATAAGACAGCTTTAGTATATTTTTTAAAAAGTTCATATTTTCTTACATAATTTAGGACTGAATATTTTTTTTAAAAAGAGATTAATAACTACTTTTTTACATTAAAATGTTTTTCAAACAATAAGAACTTTTATATGCAGTCATTTACTTTATTTTTATTAAAATTCATATAGATAAAAATAAATGTAATGTGTTTATTTTTATATTTATTTTTTTCGATTTCCTAGGTCAATCTTTTCCTATAAAACATATTAAATCTATTTTGCTCATATTCCCAAAATACAATATCTACGGGAATAAAAAATTTTAATTAAATATGACTTACCGTGTCGTTTTATTAATAAGTATTGTTTTCAACAATAAAGGGCCAAAATTAGAAATCATGATTAAGTTAAGGAATATGTTTAAAAGAAATATATATACATATTCCAGAGAACTTAAAATTTAGACTACATGATCATATTAAATAAAACAAAAACAAATCACAGCGGAAAAAAATACACATTCTTAATATTTAAATCATACTTAGAACTCATTTTTAAAAAAATATGTAAGTTTAAAAGCATTGTTTTTAAGTAAAAAAATGAAAAATATTTTAGAACAATAGGACTTTGCAAAAATAGCAATAATTTACGGAAAAAGTACGGTTTTATATTTAAAACCAAAATTTAAATGACATCAAACATTGTTAAACATATAATATCCACCTATTAAAAAGTTATTTATAAAACTTTAAAAGTAATATTTTTATAGGGTATGCAATAAAAGCAAACACAAAAGATAAAATTGGAATAAAATATATTAGTTTATTTCTGTCAGTAATCTAAATTAAATTCATATGTAACTTTAACTGATTTTTTCCTTAAAAGTTCAATTAGTGTTACAAACTATGAATTAAATAAATATTGCTGATAAAGTATTTTATTATAATCTTTACCACGCTTGTATCTATTTTCATTGCATGCTGTAAAAGATGTGATTCTTTTAAAATGCCCATAAAATCAAAAAAAAAAAAAAAGAATTGACTCCATAAAAAATGAACATTCACTTCTATGAAAGAGTGACTATTCACTCCTACCAGGGGTGAAAAACCGCACTCCTTTAGCAAGAGTGAATAGTCACTCCTCCGAAAGAGTGAGTATCCACCCCTGTTTAGAGTGAATATTCACTTCCCAGGAGTGACTATTCACTCTTTCAGAGAGTCAAAAATTTCACTTTTGCTCAGAGTGAATAGTCACTCTAAAGAGGTTGGGCATATTTTGGCTCTGCGATAGAGTGACTATTCACTCCTCTGGAGTGAATAGTCACTCCTTTTTATTTAGAGTGTAAGGGGGGGGGGTTGTAGAGTAATTATTATTAAGTTTTTTCTTTATTTTCCAAAGAGAGTTATCTTGAGGAGAGAGGGAGTTAAGAAAATTGCTCCAGCTTTTTTGTTTTTCCTTAGAAATGAGGTTTTTAATTTTATTATTAAGCCGATTAATCATGGGCTTTAAAGTAGGATCTCTAGTATTTTGAAACAGCCGTCGGATGTCATTACGTTGCTTACAAACATTATGAATGTAGTTAGGCATAGTAAAAGAGTTATTATTTTTAGTATATTGGTAAGTAGCTTGCTTTTGAGCATTAATAATAATATTTTGAAAGTTATCAACAGCCTTGTCAATATCATCAGTGTTAGTAATATTAGGGAAAGTTAGGTCAGAATTGGAAAGAATAGTTTTAAATTTACTCCAGTCCACAGCCACAGAAGGGGGGGGGGAGGGGGGATCAACACAGTCAATTTTGAAAACAACAGGAAGATGATCAGAACTTAAGTCATTAATAACTGTAGAACTAATAGGAAAAACCAAATTTTTTGAAATTGCAAAGTCAATAATGGAGGGGCGACATCTACCAAGCCCATAACGTGTAGGGGTGCTGGTGCATGTAAATTAAGTCCTAGGTGAGTGATTAAGTTGTGTAGTGCATTGCCACGACGGGTGGTTGAATGACAGTTCCATCGCCGGTTGTGCGTATTATAATCACCTGCGATGAAACAGTGCGTATTTTGTGAGAAAAGTTGTGTTAGATCATTGACTGGGAATAAAGGTGAGTGTCTAGCATATAAAGAAACAAAATTAATATTAACTCGTGGCAATTGTACAACAATTCCCGTGTAGTCAAGACCTGTGTATGTAGATTGTTGGGTAGGATAGTGTGATATGTGGTGTTTGATGTATATGGCAGTTCCACCCTGAACAATTCCAGGACGGGGGGTATGGTAGAGCTTATAACCAGAAATTTTGATACTTTTATTAGGTTTATGCACTTCTTGAAGAAGAATTATATCAATATTAGGGTGGTTAGAGACAAAAATACGAAGCTCGTCAATTTTGTTATTTAAAGTAGAACAGTTCCAGGATAACACAATAAGAGATTTAAGATGAAGACTAGACATGGTTGGGGGAGGAGAAATCATTAGCTAATTTGTCGAACTCTTGGATAAAGGCAATAATTTTTTCCATGGGATTGTTATATTTTTTTGCTAGAGTAGAAATATTTTTTATACATTTAATGAATTTGGATATTTGCAAAATCTCTTTTATGTCTTGGAAAGTATTAAATATTTCCTGTATATCATTACTGTAGCTGGGAGGAATTTTGGTTGACTGGGATGGAGCATTATTAGTTTTTTCAGAATTAGCAGAGTTAGTATTTTCAGGAGATTGTGAAGAGGAAGCAACCTCAACTGGGGATTCAACATTATTAGAAGCAGAATCATTTGATTCCGAGTTAGTTTTTTCCTGCGATTTAGTTTTAGTATAATTGAAATCTTTGAGGACTTCTGCCAGTTGTTGGGCCTGCTGAGAAACCTTACTACCAGTATATCTAGCTGAGTTGCCTTTATTTTTACTGTTTTGATTGTTATTTTCCCGCCTATAAGGGTTTTTAATACAACCGCGGTACGTGGCTGGATGTGCCAGCCCGCAGTTCGCACACTTAGGCGTAATGCGTCCTTTATGAGTACAGTTAGGGGTAAGATGTTGTTCGCCGCACTTGCAGCATTTCTCAGTAAACCCACAGACCTCGCTGGCGTCACCATAGCCCTGGCAGCGGTAACATTGTTTTACCTGATTATGGCTCCTAAAGGCCTCAATAGTAACTGATATATACGAGATTTCCTTAATCTTATAAATTTCCTCAAAGTTTTTAGTTGGGAGTACATTAACCATATATAATGGCATAGGATTACCCGTTTTTCTGTTCTTGAGCATTGCAGCCCTAGTAACAGTATATCCGTATTCTTTAAGACTATCAACTATAACACTATTTTCAGTATAACATGGTAATCCTCTAATACAAATTTTCTTTGGACGCTGGTCCTTTGGGTGCAGGGTTGTATATTTTTTGGCGTGTTGGTCGAGAAAACTTTGGGTTTTCCGGAAATCACTATCATTCTTACAAAGCACCATCAGTCGCTACCCCTTAAGTGCGATGTTAGGTTTTGCCTGATTTATATCAGCTATTTCTTTAGCCAAAATAGTCCAATTACCTTCCAATTCTATATAGAACGGATTTATCCTACTTTTGGAACTTCCCGACGCGTTATCGGCAACGTCAGTGGTCACCGGCTCATTTTCATCCATTTGGGTATCCTTAGCTAGGTTAGAATATTTGTTTTGTAAGGGGAGTTGTGAGTTTCCCTCGTCTAGGGTACGTTTCGTACCTTTTTTTGGTAGAGTAAAGTCGTTAAGATCAAATCCTGATAAAATTTTATTTGCCGAACATCTATACTTTAAAAAGCAAAAAACACCAAAATAAGTTGAATTAAGTAAGTTATTGTATGAGATAGGCTCCCTAATTAAAGAAAAAGCCTCTTGCAAACAACACTCACCTCCTGATGATCAGAGGAAGATGTTCCATAATCCATTCTACTCCTGGTTGAGTGGATGTAGTCATCAAGATAGGCGAAGAATTCAAGCATACACTGACTAACTTTTTCTTCATACTGGGAACTGAGATCTTGAAAATCTTTAGCAAAGTTCGGATCAGCAGTATTATCCACTATACTTTGTATAATATCACTTATTGTCTGGGTACTTTCCACAGACGACATTTTAAATCAAAAATCACCACCACGCTATTTGTTGAACAACAGCACCACGAAAAAGTCTATTCTAACGAGAACTTTACTCCTCCACCGCACCGCATCCCGCAAAAAATCGAAATAAAAGAGCGTGAGCAGGAGCGCCCTTGCACCGCATCCGAGAGCGAAGAGAGACACGTCTATTCAACTCAGAAGAACCAATCTCGAGTCTGAACCCATGTGACTGAGACTGAAAAATCATTTTAAGAAAGAGATATCCTACATATTGACAATTGTTCTCAAATTTTTATGGGATTATTATTATTATTATTATTTAAAATAAATGTTAATGTAAAAGTTTAATTAGTACGTGTAACAAACTAGTATTTTTTAGTATAAACTAGCACAAAGTTACAAACTAGCACAATTTGTAGCACCGCAAATTGTTATTAATCACAATCTAAAAGCACAATTTAAAATTCTATTCAACTTAAACGTATAGTCGAAAACCTTTTAGATATGCTTTTCTGGAATTCAGTTGTGTTTATAAATGTGTTGACGATAGCGAAAATATAAAGATAGAATTTTAGTCTCCTTACCATATCTATATTATAAAGGACAAACATATCTGTGCGTAACGCATACGTCATTCTGCGAATGGCAACACTTTCAAATTTGAAATGAATTTTCGTTTTGCAATTTTCGCTACTGAAAATGTTTAAACTTCTACACATCGCACATTTTCAATTTTTATACCATCGTATGAGGAAAAAACTGTACTTTTACATGCAGTTTCTTTGAAATCTGTATCTCAATTTATTTTTGAGATATTATTTTTTTTAATAGTTTTCTGTACCAATTTTGTAATTGTGGCAACAGAAGTACTCCATTTATATTACAAAGGACAATAATCTGTGCGTAAAGCTGATGTCATTTTGAAAATAGCAACGCTTCGCGATGAAATTTCGGTTTTCCAATTTTCCTTTCTGCAATTTTTTAATTTTCTGAACATCGCACATTATATTTTTTTACACTGTCCTATAGGGAAAAAATCTACTTTTAAATGCAATTTGTATCAAAACGGTATCTTAATGGTCTGACTTATTATGGTTTATAAAATAATTTTCAAGAGTGATTTTTTAAATTTATCTCGATCGCGCACCGGCGGGCTCTATTACGAAATATTAATAAACAATTTGCACACAAAAAAGAGTTTAGAATTTATCCACGGCTGATTTTCTACAATGAAATTAAAGCTTCGTCAAACAATAAGTAAAAGAATAATATATAAAAAAGCACGAATTTAACATATCTGTAAACAAACAATTTAAATTTTCAGAGCCGAATTGGGAAAAATATGGGCTTTTAAATGTAATTTGTATGAAATAGATAAGTTTTGAAATAGAGTTGCTAGGCAACTGTTAAAGTAAAAGGGAAAGAATAATCTATATATTGAAAACAAATGACAGCTTTTTTAGACATCTTCCCTGAACTTTCTACTGAACCAATTTTGGTAATTATTCTTTTTTAAATGAAAGCTCTTCATTTGTAGATGAACTCGCACTAGCTATTTTTCTAAATATTCCCACTTTTATATTTTAAATTTAATATGAAAAGTTTTTGAAATTTCATCAAAATAGTAACAATCGTACTATTTCCACTGTTGCAGAAAAAAGAAATGTTGGGGTTTATTTGTCCTTATTGATGCCATTTCATCATTACAATTAAAAATAACTTTAAGTCTCAACAGAAAATGCCGTCACGTTTTAAAAAACATGCATTTTCTCTCATAAAGCTATGTTACATTTCAATATATTTTCTTTCGGCTGATATCGAATTTGCGACACTTGGCGTAATGCTTCAGTAAGTGTCATATTTAAAAGAAAACAATCCTTTTCTTAGATAAAACTGTATATTTTACCACGAATACATCTAAAAGACATCAGTTTCTGGAATTTGTAGTCGGCGGTACTGAAATTAGAATCTCAAGCCAAAAGAATAAATTTACACATGCAAAGTTGTAGCTGACAAAGGGGACTTCACGTTTGAAAATCTATTTATTTTATAAAGGAAAATATGTCCGTACGTAAGGCTCACGTCATTTTGAGAATGGCGACGCTTGACATTTAAATTTCGGTTTTCCAATTTTTTCTACTGCAATTTTTTTTAACTTCTAAACATCACACATTTTTAATTTTTACATCGTTATATATGGGGAAAAGTCTACTTTCAAATGCAATTTACTTGAAAATTTTATTTTAATTGATTTATTTATGATGGCTTTTTAAATAATTTTCAAGCATAACGTTTTTTAATCTATCTCCATTGCGTGCAGGCTCCATTACGAAATAAACCATTTGCACGTAAAACAATATAGATAATTCACCATTTGTCCCTGACTAATATTTCATAGTGAAATTAAAACTTCATCTACCTATTATATTAAAAAGTGAATGTCCGTTTGTATTTCACAGCTGTCTCTCCTAGAATATGGAATGTTAGGTGATCAAATTGACGCCAGTTATCCACATGGGTCCAAGGATGTCAAAAAGTGTCGTATAATTTTAAAATTTGATTAGTTTTCGATATATATATATATATATTAATGACATTTATGTAATGATGGAAATTAAATTCCTGCATTTTTTTAATAAAAAAGAGAAAACAGAAAATGACAAGGGTTATTAGATATCATTGTTTGACATTATTTTTAAATTGAAATTAACGTTTATTTGAATAAATAATGAAAATAATAATGTGATTGAATAGTATTTTTCATGAAAACCTCACGAAATACAAACTTATATTCACATATATAAATATAAATCAGGCATACAACAATAAATACAAAAAACCCAACTGTAGTGAAAAATTAGCCAGAGCTTGGAATCAAATCCGGAACCACAGCATTCCAGGATGTCGCTCTAACCATTGAGCTACTCCGGCCGATACCTGAGTCTGCAATTTTTCACTAATAAGCCATGTTTGGGAAGTCACCAGCCATCTATACGATAGCCTTGGATGACCAAACAACGATGACGGGAGAGATACGACCCTATACGACCGGACAACGAATCAGGTATCGGCCGGAGTAGCTCAGTGGTTAGAGCAACAGCTTGGAATGCTGTGGTTCAACTCCTTGCTCTGGCTAATTTTTCACTCCAGTTGGGTTTATTGTATTTATTGTTGTACGTCTGTTTAATATTCATATATACCGTTAACAGCTGAATGCAGGCGTTATTTATATGTGTTTTATTATATATTGTAGTGTGTGTGTGTGTTTTATTTTATGTTCACATATTAAAGCTTCAGGAATCCGTTTAGGTTAGAAACAAAAATTCGACTATAGATTGGAACATTGAGATCTGTTGATGTCAAAAGAAAAACCTATCGTAATCAAACATCATTATTTTGATTTAATTTTAAGTCGAAAAGTAGATTTTCAGCTATTGCCTTAAGATGGCTATTAAAACATTTCAGAAGCGGACATTAAAAACGAAATGTTATAGCGAGAAATTTTTTTCTCTCTAAAAATTTATTTTAATTCATAAATATAAAATGCTTCTGAATAAATTCGTCAAAACAAATTCATTTTTGTATAAGTTAACCCAAGTGATAGCATTTCCATCAACTCCAAAATTCGAAGAAAAATCTTGGAAGAGCGAAAATCTTTAGGCAAATAAAGTTATGATATATGCGCATTTTTATTCGGAAAACTTTTGACTTAAAGTGTAAATATAACTTATTATTTGAAATATTGTATTTAATAAAAATTAATACTTTAATTGCTTTCTAAATTTACAATAAAGAT